>VACF01002511.1:0-105508 GCA_006891605.1 Pleurozium schreberi | reverse complement strand
AAGTAATTGTTCGTACACATTCTCATCGTAGTCTCGACACTCTGAGTGTATTTTCTGTACTGTCTACATTCTGTGAATTTAGAATGAGGAAGAGGATAATGGAACCGTTAGGGACCTGATCCTGTCTGCTATACTGAAATCTGAAACTCCTTTATTTATACTCTTGGTTAAGCTTTCAATGCGCAGTTGCATGTAAGTTAGCCTTGGCTAAATGTGTATGACCTTTGATCTTTGATTGGAATTGGGAGTGATCTACAGTCTCCCAATTTGAAATTGTGTTCGAAGCTCTTTTACGGACTGATCAAAAGTTAATCGCAGAGTTGGCACGTTTACCCAATCTGACATGAAACGGGAGGAACCCCAATTTGATATGAAATTTTGGAGCCATCATATGTTGCTACACAAATAAGTCACCATCTTAATTAATTCGGTATTGCTATTTAGATCATATTCATAAATAAAATCTACAATCACACTAAACTACTGTTTGTTAAAAAGGTTATGAATATCAGCTTGTAAAATTCCTTAAAAAATTGATGTAAACAAGATATTGATTCACAATAAACTTTTAGTGCTATGAATCTAAAAACTAAAATTCTAAACATGGTGATTTATGTATGTTTTACGTAGGTTATCTATTACTGCCATATTTGAGAAAAGTCATTTCTTTATTACGAAAACAAGATCTAGTTTTGAGATGATTACGGATACAATGGATACAATATCCACAAATTTTTACCATTCTCACAAATTTTTACAAAATTTCCTACCAATCAATTGAAAACACACGATAATATCCGTTGATTTACATTACTGCACAATCTTCACTTTTTGTGCCCATAATCGTGGGCTTTTTTTTCCTAAAATATTAAGTGTTTGAGGGCAATRAAAGCCCAATATGTCAGAAGCAAGCAAGAGAATAGAGTCAGCTTGGAAATTTGACTAGTCTCTATACAGTACAGTGAGCACCAAGTTCTCAACTACCTCCTACACAAAACCCATACCAGAGAAGTCTCAGCAATGTGTCTCTATTTTTCAGCTACCTTGTACCTAAAGAGTAAAGCACCCATCGTACTAGAATCCCCGCTACTTTTACAACTCCAACGCAAAGAAAAGCTATTTTTTTGGAGTAACAGCTGAAGATGAAACACCTGCACTAGAAGGGCCAYCAGGAGGATTGAACCAACCCATGTTGACAGCCAAATCCTCCACAGGCACCTTAGCCACATCGTGTCGCACTCCCATGTCTGTTGCATATCTGCTAAAGCAATACACACCTGCAGCAGTGAAAAAGTTTTGTATGAATCTCAGCAAAATCGGCAAGACGGGAATTCTTCACAAATTCTTCACAAAAAAGGAGCTTTCGGGGTCACTTAGCCAAAATTGTGCGATTTGCTGCAAACAATTGACAAGATGAACCAAAAATGTACAAAAAAGGGATAATGATAAAAAATTATTGAAGAATCCCAGAATATGGTTCTTCAGAAATTGAAGGCTTTTAGCAATTTTCGAAAAAACACATAACTGACCTGCAGTGACAGCAGCAAACCCCCAAGGACTTGTCATCATGAAGTGTAACGGCGACGAGATTACAGCAGCAAACGGCGCTCCAATCATCGAAGCTGCTTGACCAGACCGTCCGATCATGTTGCGATCAATCACCAGCAGCCCCGTCTTGCAATATATGGCGAAATCTTCACAGTTGTTGTGGAAGATGTGGTACAGTCCAAAGCCATTGTTGTAAAGGTAGTTCGCCCGATGCAGCACAACTTCCGGAGCGTCTGATTTGGCTAAGGTGCACGTCCCCCCGCGTGCTTTTGCAAAGAACGTCACCGGGTCAACTTCGTACTCAAATCGATACAGTGGACAACCGACGAGGAAACAATCCAGGCATGACAGCACAACGCCGTTACTGTTGCCTTCCATCCCGCATTTTTCGCACTTTTCAGTTGCATTTTCTGGTCTAGAACTGATGAGCAGCACGTCCAGAACAGTGCCAGTGCCGAGCTCTTGGTCCCGACCACGAGTGAAATGAATGACTTTCTCATCGCCTGTGTAAATCCCGTGATGGGCATATGTGTATGCTGACCTCCAGGAATAAATGTGGTCACCCGGCTTGACTTCCGACTTGGAGATCCTGTTGGAGAGGACCCCCATGATCATTTTCCCGGGAGCRAAAGGAGCCTGCATAGTTGCTGCTGCTGCTGCACCCGAAACTCCACGTCTTTTCAGGGCACGGACCCTGCTCTTGAAGAAATCCACTTTGACAAACGTTCAAGAATCTTCTCCACCTAGAGAATAATCAGCATCTGTACCGAAGCAATAAGGTAAGTACACTTGATTGTTACCTTAATTCAAACGCAACCCCTATAGATTCTAGCGGAAGTTGTGCACCCTCAGTACATGAGAGCATACGTTTACCAGCACTTAGAAAATTCATAGTTTATTCATACAATGTCAAAAACATACATGCTAACAAGCATCGAGACCAAACAATTCTCATATGCTTATTTGGAAGCTTTCGCGTTTACATACCTTAACTTGACTAATTCCCACTGCCAACAGGCAGCCCGCGCTTGTTATCTGAAAACTGATTCTATTTTCATATTTTCCAGGTCACTCCTCAGCACCTCGCATAGATAAAACCTGCACGCGCGTACCAGATGTGAACTTCACAACTATGAGAGATCCAAGTTCCGGCATGCAGCACTAACTGATGGCCAAACTATTAAGTCCAGCGATGAATTCCCAGGACTGGTATGGCAAATAACGACTGGAATTAGGACTGGTGTGGCTAATAAGACTGAAATCAACCCTGACAGAAAGTACTGTGAGATGTTCAAAACGATGCATAGTTACAGTCGAAAAAACTGTTTGACGTTCAAGCACATCAAGGAGTATCTGCTAGCAATACTCACGGCTCCAAAATCTGAAGTAATGGGCAAAGGCATAGGGTTGCAAGTGCATGAGCATACATTCGATTGTGCTATATTTTGGAATTTCCGAGTCTTAACAGAGACCTGAGCAATGGACAGACACAAGTTGCTGAGCACGCGATATCAAGGTACGAGCACCCACTATCAACCCTCCTAAACACCTAAAATAAAAGTAAGAAAGGCTAAGGAGGTCATCATGTCCATATGCGCCGGCATCAAACCACCACACCCGGCACCTTCAATTACACAAATTAATATGCAAACAATCGTAACGGCAATCACCTCCACGATCAGCAACTACCAAAAGCACGCAAACAGACAATCCCAAATAMATCTCTCCAAGCGTAACTTCCACGTTACCCTAAAACCAGCCTCCTSACAACTCCCAAACCCTCCCTCCAATCAACCAATCGCCCATCATACCATCCCTGAAAAAGAAAACTCCAAATTGACAATCCAACTGCGAAAGAACGCCAATTACAAGTTTAGTTTTAAAATTGAATTGGACATTRTACTCAAAATCATGAATCTGCCTCTCCAGCAAAGAACACATGCACATAACTATTCCTAGGGTTTCGTACCAATCTGAACCTCCCCGTTGAATCCCCTCGGGATTGATCCCGCTTCCTTTACACCCCCGCGTCCGCAAAGCGACGGAGCGAGGGCGCTCGATGCTCGGCGATGGAAAGCGTTGCAACGAGATCGCCAAAACAGTTCAGTTGAGAGAAAACAGAATGCGGGAATTTGAAGCAAAAAAACACATCCTATGGGAGTTTCTATGAAGGGACTGGGTCGCTGGGAATATGAAATTCTGGAGGAGGAGGTCGGTAGTCGACGTGTGCGGGCGGGACGGCTTGGGCGGTTGGCTGGTAGGTTCAAGGTCCGAGCACCAAAGGGGAGTTTGGGTTTGGGGGAGGGGATGGATGAATGGGAGGATGGATGAACTGAGAGAAAAGATTGTTTTTTAACCCCTCAAGGCCAGTGGAGCTTTTTAACAAATCATCCTACTTTGATATATTTTTGCAGATAAATTTTCTTGAAATATTTAATTTTAAACATACAAAAATAAATAAAAAATTTGTCAAGAAAGAATAGAATTAATTGGAAAATATTGACCATTACAAATGTAGATTATAACAATTTCAAATGATCAACTTATAGGCAAAAAACACAGCTTTTGAAGAAGAAAAAATATAAAAAGTTGAATAATGTTTTTTTGTCTCCAAATAAAATTATATTGAAATCTAAGGTAAGCTTATCATTATTTTAATTTTTTTAAATGAGAAATAATTTCCTCTCTCAAAATTTTACACATTTTCAAACAAAAGGAGTAGAAAGCCAAAATTGACCAAATTGGATCCTTCAAAAATTGTAAACATTTATGCATGATTTTTGAAACCTAACAATTGATATTTAAAAATTGATATTATTAGCATATCATTTGGATCATCTTCAAAAAGTTGGAATCATTCTAATTAGTTAGTATTCTTAATCAAATCAAATTGAACATTGTATTTTTGAATTTGCTAAAACTACAACTTTACCTAGTTTATTTGTGCAAACCAAAGACTGGAAATGCCCCAAAAATTGTTTTTCTTCATCTCTACTATTCTTTTTATTGTAAAGAAATTATATTTGCTTCTTTTTTGAACAGGACTACATTTCCTAAATAAATCTTTAAGCACCTCTCATATTAAAAAGTTTGAAAATTGGAAAATGCAACAAGTATGTCAACTTATTTCTCTATGAGACTCTAGTTTGTAAAATATTGAGATTTGTTTTACACTACCCCAAAATTACCATTGAAAATTTTAAAAGGACAAATTATATCTTCTTAGTCCTTGAGGCCTTGGTCCTTCACTTGTGGTTACTTTATAAAGAGCATGAGACCTACTATAGGGTACATTTAAATCTTGGAGCTAGTAATCTAAAAAATTAAATTAAAGTCACTATACACTGTAAGAAACCCGCGTTTTAGTTGATGTGGACAAATTTTATCAGATGGATTTTTGTGGACATTGAAGGGGACGTATCATGTTTTTATGTCATCAAAAACATTTAATGTAATATCAATGGTGACATAAAAACACGATACATCACCTTCAATGTTCACAAAAATCCGTTTGATAAAATTTGTCCACATCAACTAAAACGCGGGTTTCCTATAGTGATAGCATCACTTTTTTTAAGTGGGTTGTATTACACTTACTATGAAGTGCAATATTATTATAATGATCTATAGTGCAATATTTGTAAATCTACACAAGTAGTAGTCTAAAATAAGGGGACAAACGTGCGTGAAGAGCTTTTATTTTTCATTGCAAATATAAAAAACAATGAATGTCTCATTTAAGGTCTAGTTTGTTTGTTCTAACAAAAAACTATGTGTGGTTTTTGGATTTTGAAGGATACATTTTATTTGCGCAAAAAGGGTTGGATAGGGTGTAGTTGTAGGTGCATTCAATTTGGAGTTTCCAATGTGGGGTTCTAATGTGGGGTTTGGGGCAGTTTCAAAAACCTTCTTTGTGCTGCAAAGGTATCTTCAAGGTTCAGAATTAAGAGTTTTCATCCATAGCTTGTAACATTAGTTGCACAATTTTCTTGCATGATAGTTTGAAGGTCTTCATTCTAAAAGAGTTGCAAAGACCAATGCAGAGTGTAGACACTCTATTAAAAATAGAATGAGGCCTATGGTAGGCCTTGAGATTTGGAATTTGCTTGATTATATGTGTAAGGGCTCCTCGATGCACTTGAGTGTGCCAGCATGGCAAAGCTAGGCTGGATGATCATTCTACAACGATGAATGTACAAGGGGTCACAACCAATGAGAGCAAACACTATAAGAAACTCGTGTTTTGTGTGATGTTTTCATCATTTTTTGTGACGCATTTTAGTGGATGTCCAATAAAATAACTTGTATTTTAAAGTCAATAATTACGTCCAATTTAACATACGTCATAAAAATGATGAAAACATCTCATAAAACACAAGTTTCTTATGGTACAAGGACGAGAATCATCATCGCCCATTGCGATCAATGGTTCCGTAGGAACAGTGTGCCTCGTCGGAATTGAGTGTTGCACCATTGATTGGTTGCAATGTTTAATTTGTTTGTTTCTATGTCATGATGTGAAGCTTTTTGTGAGGTTTTTGTGTTAGTATTACTTGAGCTTTTTGTTAGAGTTTTTTTCTACCGTGCGAGCTTTTTGTGAGGATTTCATGTATGTATTATGCAAGCTGTCTGTGAGGGTTTCTAAGTAAAAATAATTTGTAGAGTTTTATTTTATGATGAGTGAAGTTCATGTTGTATTGCTTGAAAGAGAGGAAGGCCCTCTTAAGTTAGAGGTCAATTCTTGGGTGACGCTTCAGCCAAGGACAAGAGGAGGTCATGCTAGGGATGCTATGAAGAAGTAAGGTTAGAGGGAGCTATAAAGCCAAGATTCTAAAATTTAAGATTTGAGTTGAGAAAGTTTCTTCAAAACTAGTTGAGCATGCATGTATGAGGCGCCAATTTTATCTGGATCGAGAAATTGAACTTAAACTATCGGTGGCTGTAACTCTAAGTTATTTCCTTTTGTTGAATTGAAGCTATTGTAACTTGTAAATTGCTCTTAATTTGAGCTAGTGCAACGTACTTTAGATGATCATACTATCATATGAGAAATTACTTGTAGACAACTAGATGGCTTAAACAACAATAAGTGATGTCTTGAATTGCTTAATTAAGATTTTCCAATTGTAGCAATTGATTGATCTAGATACCTTAATTTCTTATCAAAATTCACTCATGTAATTCCACATATCTTTATCCTTCTATCTGTGAAGATTGGATTGATCCTCTTAGCATACTTGGAATCATAGTTGTAGTTCATGAAGAGATCAGTGAGCTCACTCGCAGATTTCAGACACGTATGGAACTATTAGAGGACAACGTCTTCTTTTACAATGCACAGTATATTCCTTAACGTTGTGGACAACAATATGGACAGCTTGTACCAATTCTACTTCCCTCCTTGACTTTTCCAAGTGGTCTTTATCAGACATGACAACAAGCAAATTTTTTTGAGCAAAACTAAGATATGATTTCTATATAGTAATGACGCCAAACACAGGTAGCAAACAAATCCACTTATCATGGTTTATGCCAATTGGAGTTTTTATTGATTTGTTCTAAGTACCAGAAGACAACATACACAAGACGCCAACTATGGTTTTTTTCAAAAATATGAGCGACCACTTTTTTCATTCTTAATGGATGACGATTGGGATCAAAAAATTACCTACAGAGCTAATGTTATCAAAATAGTGGTGCCTCGGCCTTATGTGATGTTCAAATGTCACATYGGTAGATCCACTCTATACGTCAATTTCAAATATAACAAGAGTAGGATTATATCAAAGGATGTGTATGAGCCGATTGTTCAGTATGAACACGCGACTACGGYGATTGTGCACTGCAAAATGGATGACTACAAAGCAGACTTTGGAGTTGGCTTGACTTGGTCATTGTATAATGTGAGACAAGAATTCAGTATTCAAGTTGGGCCACTTCTCACAAGGGAGAGGCACTCAGTGACGTCCATGTACCCAATGCCGTCCCTTTCTAGGTCCTGCATTCATTCTAGAAGGTAAATGTAGCGGGACTGTAGACTACTTATTATTTTAGGTCAAAGAAATAAGCTATGTACTACCTACCTACATTTATATGCTGTGTAGAATCTGGCGGCATTGGGTACAGGGATGCCATTGGGTGCCTCTCCCTTAGATTTGTATCAAATGTACATCATTAGTGATGGACCACCAATGAAGTTTAATACTAGAAACGAAAAGAACCATACAGTCGATCGTGTGCTATCCCCAAAGGTGCTCCTTTTTTTTGCAAGGTTATAGGTTTTCAGTTAGTGCACTTGATCTTCACCTTCATTAGGATTGGGTATCCACTTACTTCCAGCTCGGGAATATGTTCAACCAATCGAGCCAGTGAGAATGTTTCCAGTCGATCAATGTAAGAAACTGCAGCGTCACATTGTTGCCGCAACACAGATACGGGAGGTACATGACCTTCACGATGGTTATTAGTGAAGTCCACACGCTCAGACAAGCAAAGTATTCTTCCCGAGCTCATAAGGGATTTAGGTTTTCAGTTGATTCTCGTAGACACGAAGTTTKAGTTCAGTAGTAGCAATTTCAGGGGGGGATCATTACACTTAAATTGTTTCCACTCGAGCAGATCGAGTGCTGTGAGAAGCGACATTGTTAGAAGCGTCATCTACCTAGACTAGATGGAATTGAATCTCTCCACTGTAATTACTACCCGTCGGAGAGATCCATGATAGAAGCGTTAGAGTACCTAAACTGGTTGGAATCTCCGTTGTAGTTGCTGATCCCCATGCTGCTCAATTTTGCAACGCCTGCCAAGTCTCCATTCAAGGCATAATCGAAAGCAATGAGTTCCCAAAGCTTTCTGCACAACATCTGAGAGGCTGGAAGTTAAGAGCACGTGTGAGCCGGTTCAGAAAAATCTGCATTACCGTCAAGTTGGGCATGCTTCCGAACATGTCTGGATTATGGTCGGTGGGCGTGTTGTTGCTTACATTTAGGTCTTCCAAATGCGTCAGACTCTCAAGAGCTGGATTAGGCACATGATGTTGGACCTCTCCAGATGGAGGGTCTTCAACTCGGTCAAGTTTAAGATCCCTGCTGGAAATAAAGCTTGCTGGAAATTCAAGCCCAAGTCCAAATCCAAGTCTGAGACTAAGCCTAAAACTCTCTCTAAGGTTTGGAATCGTGATGATGGTCAAATAAAGGCTTTGTAATTCATCGATTCCGGTTGTTATGTGACAGAGTCCTTAAAGATTAGTCAGGAAAGGAATTGAATGGACTCTGGCATCTGGCCTTGGAAGTAGTTCCAGCCTAGACGCAGAACTCCGATCGAGCTTCAATCTGGAGCTCGTCAAATCTGGTGACCACGGTCCCTTCGAATACCGCATTCGTTAGGTCAAGCATGCACTTGCAAATGTTTGGAGGTTGTTGTGGTTTTCAGACATCTTCCCGCTGATGAAGGTCCAACTCAAGTTGAGGTACACCAGCTTTGAGCACTTTCACGATGTCTTCGGGGGAAATTCCCGTTCAAACTCGTGTTTCCCGCGCACATTCAAGGTTATGAGATTGCCAAGCCCAAAGTCTCCTTCATGGGCAGATACCTCAACCATCAGTCCATTTTGCTCGAAACTGATGTGGACGAAGCAGGCAATGCACCGGAAACCCTAAAAGAGGATCTGTTTCCAGGAAATCCGGATCCCCCTCTCACGTTCAGCCTCGAAGGAACGGTAATAAATGGAAACTTTTGTTTGAATTGACAAAATATTGATGGTGCACTTTCTTGGCATGATTTTTATTAATTAGTAGAAATCCACACTGAAAAATCCTTTTTTGACAATGGTTTTGTGCTTAAAATAACGCAGATTTTTTTTAACACAACTTTGTTTAAAATAACAAAGATTTAACACAATACTATCATTTGGAAATGGTTCTTGCAATGTGGATTTCTAATAGTGCGTTTTTATAATTGCACTTGGTCAAAATTCAATCTAGACTTGTTCTAGAAATCAAAAGAGAAAATCGCTTGTAGATGTCATTTTGGGAATTGGAGAAGTGTTAATTGTGTTTGGTATGAGGGTACTTGTAGCCTTGGTTAAGTGGCTTAGCCCGTGGCATGTGAGTGAGATGGTCATGAGTTCAAACATGAGCATTGACCGGGTGCTTGCCACCGTAGTAGTACACCCAACTATGGTGAGGGGTGCTATATATAAATAATACCTTGTTGTCAAATGGAGACCTAAGAATTTTTTTGGGGAAGAAACATGTTTGTTCTTTGATGATGCTTCATTTCAATTGGACATATCCTTCTTCTCTAATGTAGTATGAATTACATTCTGTAAATGAAAGTTGATTTCAGAATTGTAGGATAGTTGGGGATAGAAAAGTGGATACTACACCTAAAATCGCACCCTCTCTAAAAACCGTCATCATCACTCTAAGTACAACTCCAAATCAATGTGATGGTCACGTAGTCCAGGTCAATACAGCAAATGGGATGGAATCTAGAAAAGTTTTGCATATTCTACGTTGTGTTGAGCTTACTCACAGAATTCAATTGCCTTTCTGTTTGGCAGTTCATTTTTTTAAAATTGGCATGCTGTTGTAGTACCAAAATTGCAAGTGCTCAAACTCTATCAAACTAGGACTGGTAATTAATGTGGACTTTAAGTATAGGGCAATGCCCAAGGAGGAGGGCATTTAGTGATATAAAGGGCCAACGAGGAGGGCGGAGCCTGACGAGGAGGCGCTTTACATCGCTAAATTTCCAACAACAAGTGACATTGCCCGGCATAAATCACAAGCAAGAAAATCAAAGTTGGATGAAACACTTGGGATGAAATAGAAAAATTGGATGAAACACTCGGGATGAAATAGAAAAATTGAATGAAGAATCTGTAATGCTCGATTACGCAGGTTTGCCCGCGTAATTGACCATTACGGAGCGGAACCCTCCCAGAAAATGAACGGGCGATTTCATGGGAGAGGTTTACGATGAGAGAATCGCCAGGGCACTTGAAAAGTACCAGTGAGACCATCTCCTGAAAAATTGCTGCAGAAACCTCGAAACAATGTAATGTGGTCTYGAATGTGGTGTTTTTAATTGTTCTWCAGTGGGTCATGCCATTTTTTTGTGTGCATTGTTTGGCAGATTTCTGCGGAAAAGAAGAGACCGCCCAAGGGATGGAGCATCTGGGACTCCACATTGGAGAAGGAGCGGCAGCTCTACGTCATGACAGATTCGCTGAACAAGCGACTCATGGAACAGTATTGGCAACAAGGTCGCATTTTGCCCGTGTTTCGAGACGAGCGTCTGAAGTGCAAGATGTACCCGATGTTCGTGAGGGACAACATGTCGAAGCAAGAGATGCGTCTCAATTTTGATCAAGAAATAGAATAGTTGAAAGAATAGCCGACATGCAAGGAGGTCATGTAGCATCCYYGAGTACCCCCACCCCCAAATCGTCGCTTTTTGGTACTGTGCTTAAGTTACAACTCYGTACTTAGAATTCTCAAATTTTCATATTTTCTTGTTGGCAAGTGAAAGTGAAAGGAGCTTCCGACAAACGCACTAAAGAAGGTGACATTTGGATTCTGTATGCAAAAGTTAGGTATGGTCAAAGTTTGTTTTGATAGATGTTCTAAAATTGTTTTTTTCAAAATACATACATATTGATTTTGGAGATGTATACAATGATGATGGTGGTTTTAGTCATGGTGTGATTTGGAGTGTATCCCCACCTTATACACATAATTCATCTATGTAGTACGGTTAGTAACATACGATATGTTCATCACCTTTTTTTCTATATATGAGAGATAGTATGCAAAGAAATAGATGGTGGCCAACTATAATCTTTGGATTTAATAAAAGTGTGAATGCATAATGAGGTTTTGAGAGGATTGGTCTTGAAGCCCACAATAATTGTCTCCAAAGTTACCGTGAATGGAGAAAATGTGAATCCTTATTGARGAATCTRTAACAAATAATCATTTGTGTGATCTAGAAATAATTAGATCAAAACCCACCTTGTTTATAATTAGGTTACCTTGTGATTGTAATCTCTATGCATTCTCATAGCAAATACTCTCAATGTTCCAAAATGATCTTTTGGTTCCCTYTAATTTTATTGCAATATTAAGCTTGATACTACACTTTGAAAAAGCTTTTAAAACTCAAAGTTTTTCAAAGATAGGGGTGCTCAAATATCAACTTATAGCTTGAAATAGGTTGAAATAATGTTATTTTTAGCCTTAATTCCAAACATTCTATCCAACCAAAAGATCGTTTTTAGACAGATTGAGGGAGTACCTATTGAATTTTTTCTACTTACTTTTCCCTTTGGGATGACACATGAGTTTCAAATGCCCTCTTTGTGGTTCATGAAGTTGGTCATTCRAGCATTTCCATTCAATTTTTTGACCAAAATAGAAGCGGCTACTTCTTTGCACAAAAAATGCAAGTGGTGCAAGCCCTTTGCTAGGTCCCACTAGTTGGATTTTGTCTTACGCATAGTTTAGAACAACAATTTTAGAGTTTAGTTTTCTCTAAAGTCACGATGGAGGTGGAATTGATATGTTCTTGAAAAGGGAACAAGAAAAATGTATCAATGACTTGTATGATCYGCTTGGTTCAATTTGCATATATATTAAGAGGAGTGTTTTWAAAATTATTTCATTTTGATTTCATCTTTGCAAGGTGTTTTTTACAATGCTTGAATTCTCATGTGATATTGTCTAAGTAACTTAGATTTTTTTTTCAACATTGCTTTCTGAGTAGGACCCCTCAATCAACAATAAGTAGGTTGTATAACCAACCATGATCCAATTTTGTCAAAATCTAAGAATCATTCTAGAAAYTGCGATTGTCCAAGAAACCTTTATAGTAAGCCACTCCAACATGATATCTTGGACAATTCTAGATTGGTATAACATTCTATAATGAATGTAGCTAATACATTCATGGACCAAATTGATGGAATTGGGTCGAGCCTTTGGTTTTAGAACAACCTACCCTACCTAACCCTACCTTACACAGAGCGATAAATCTATAGTTTAAATTTGTTTGTTTGTTTGTTTGTTTGTTTGTTTTGTTTTGTTTTATTTGTTACGTTGAGATCTCCTAGACCGTGCGTTCGCCGATGGCGTGCTTGGTACCGTTGGAAAGCTCTCAACGAGGAGGGGTGCATGGGCTTTGTTTCAAGGCGTTCTGACCTACGGGATGAAAGTTATTGAATTTCAAAGATTTTAGTGCATTCAAAAATTAGAAAATTACTTTTACTTTAATTTTACCTTTGGCAATGGCACACTAGTTTGTTTGGATGTAGATTAACCCCTAAAGGACTAAACTGCGTTTTTGGCAACATAGCAATTTTGGGCAGCTCACTACGGATGGAGTTTTTAATATTTCTCTTCGAAATTTTTATACAACATGTGTCCAAGGAGTAGCTTTAAGGCCCAACAATTTTCATAACATTTGACTACACTGTTAAAAAGTTATTGCATGATATGTGATTTTCAGTGGTCGGCGGGCAGTCCAGCCAGGTCTTTTGCACTTGTGCAAAGGTAGTGCACTTTGAGCACATGTGGAGGGTGGAAAGATTACTATTTTTAGAAAATATCTTTGTGAGCCTATGTAACTTCAGTATTAGTCCTTGCATCTCAATTTTGAGCTTCAAATTCGGATTTTTGGGTAGAAAATAGTACTAAAATCCTTCAAAATGGCCAAGGTAGACACCTAATTGGGGACAGTTTAAAAATAGTAAAACAATTTTGAAAATTTTGAAAAAATTACTCAATGTCTAAAACTATTTCATGTACCTTCATTCCAAATTTCACTCCAAAAGATCAAACTATGCAAAAGTTATAAGCAAAGAGCCACATGTCCAAGGGCAAGGGGACAAAAAATAGGACAAGTGTTTCTTGCAATCACCCTAGACAAGTATGGGCTTTGTGAAATCTGCGGTATCAATCTGTAGATGCAATAAAAACCCTGTGGGAAACCACTAGAATGCAATTGCAACTATAAAATGACAAATAGTCATTTTTTGGTCGCATTCTTGTCGTTTCCTAGTCGTTTCCTGGTTGTATCCTAGTTGTTTTTCAGTTGCATTTCAGTCTTTTTCTAGTTGTTTCCTAGTTGCATATTAGTTGTAGTTTGCTAGTCATTTTTGAAGTTACTTCTTGATCATCCTATTGTATATCAATTGTCAAAAGTACCATTAAAATGAACAAATAAGACATATAAGTTGTTTCACTCTTATGTAATGAATTATCTTTAGAGAATTCTATGACTTCTGTAATTTGTAGATTTCTACATTTTGTAGATTTTTATAGTCTATAAGAACTGAAAAATTCAAAATCTAAGTAATTTTAAAATCTATAATTATTGAAATTAGAATTTCAAAATCTACAAGTTGCAATGAAGTTACAGATAAATTGCAATGACGTTGCAATAAGTCACAAATGAGTTGCAATGAAGTCATAGATGAGTTGCAAACAAGTTATAAAGAAGTTGCAATCAAGTTACAAATGAGTTGCAATGAATTTACAAATAAGTTGCAATGAAGTCACATATACGTTGCAATGAAGTTTCAAATGAGTTTTAAATGAGTTGCAAACAAATCATACGTTAGTCACCAACAAGTCGCCAACAAGTTGCAAAACTCATCAATTGAGTTGTGGCGGCAAATACCACATAAGAAATTACGACAATAAAGCTCATTGACAAAGTTCCAATTGCTGTTAAATGAGAAACAACCATGTTTAGCTATGCAACTAGAATTTGACATGCGACTTGTCCACAACCATTACATGAGAAACAAAGCCACTAGAGGGCAGTTTCACGCCTGTTTTCCTTGTTGTTCTCAATGCAGTGATGGAACGGCTGGCTGCTGTCAGAAAAATAATTACCAAAAAAAAAAAAAAAAAAAATTGGGGTCTTGAAATGTAAATTTTTTTTTTTTTTTTTTTTTACAAATAAAAAAATCTGACGTGGCAGTCGCTTCGCCACATCAGGCTGCTGCTGCAGTGCTGCGGGAACGGAGGAATGCAGCAGGGAAGTCGCAACCCTCCCTAAGCCTCAAAAAGCATGTAATGTACTACAAATCCGAGATTATCACTAGTTGCAAACGTCCAATGCAACCTGAAAACTAGTTGTTCTTTGTAGTTGCAAAACCCTTCATTTTCTTCTAGTAATATAAGAAAAAAAATAGTAAGTAGAAAGAAATAGAGAATGATTCAAAATACAAAATTGTTAAGAATATAGATATAGAMTTGGAAAAATGCAAATCCAATGGTTGTAATGTTGTAAGAAACAATCTATATCTTACAATTCTCTTTTTTCCAAAAAATATTAAAAATTGATTAAATTAAAGGGCATAGTTTATTTTAGAGTAGAAAATCGATAATTGCCCATAAACAAAAATCCCTCATAACTTTTGATTCATTGATCAAAATGGAATGATTAAAATCTTTCCACAAATATATAAGATATAGGTACCTATAACAAATAACTTAAGCATTTCAACCTATAGGCAAGCCTATAGGATGTGGGAAATTCATTGTGAAATTAAGTTCAATGTGTATAAAGATAAGGATGAGGAAGAATGCAAAAAAAAAAAAAAAAAAAAAAAAAAAAAATCCTCAAAAATGAATATTTTATTCAATATAAATGTGGATTTTTCATTTGGACCCATCCCAAATTCATAGACTCACCTATTACGGTTAACTTTGGCACTTCTCCCTAAGAAAGAAAAGAAGAGAGATAAGTGGTGGAGAAGGTACAAACAAAAAATCTTTTTCAATTAATAGTGCATCCACCTATTGTCCATAATAGGTCAGCCTATAGAGCCACAGTGGGAGGGCTATCCGAAATAGGTACTTCTACCTTAAATCCCTAGAAAACCAATTTCAAATTTTTGATTTTGATAGAAGTGATTTTTTTGAATCTGCCTAAACCACCCATTTACAAAAACAAAACATATATATTATGCTATAACTTTTGATTTGTATTTCCAAATGTCTTGAATTTTTGTGCACACGAAAGATATTCCTTGTCCACACTTTCTATTAGAGTTTGGGTTCAAAACATGGAAATCTCTAGTCACATGTACCTGCCCAAAATTGTTTTATTGCCTGATTCAATAAGTTGATTTTTTAGGGGTTAACCTCTAAAGTTTCTAGGTCTTTTTCATAAAAAAAATCACTTAAAACTATCATTCTATTAGAAAGACCAAATATTTTTATTTATTTTATTTTTTCATATTCAACCATGGGATCTTGTACTAGGTTAGTATAAGACTATGCAAAAGAAATTTCAGAATCTTTAGCCTTGTAGATTGCAAGATATCCGCAATTAAAGTGAAGAAAACAAGTTTTTTGCATCTTGTATGATTAGCTTATAAGACTTTGAAACTTCTTAGCTTGAAATTCTCACATCACTAATCTAAATGAAATGAATAAAAACTTTTCTTAGAGACAAAAACATAATCTATAGCGAAAATTTTATTTTTATTTTTTGTTTCAAGTTTTTGTGGATTTTTTAGGTTGTTTAGTGAGCTTGATTATGTACTTAGGATGGAATGACTTTTTTTCATCGACACTATTTGAAATGAAAAGAATATCCTCTGAAAGCTAATGTATTGTATTACATAAGTATCACCTAAGGGTTACCTGAGTATCACTTGAGTATCACCTAAGGGTTACTTGAGTATCACTTGAGTATCACCTAAGGGTTACCAGAGTATCACATAAGTATCACCTAAAGGTTACCAGAATATCGCTTGAGTGTTACCTGAGTGTTACCTGAGTACTACCCAAGTATCACCCAAGTATCATCTGACTATTCAAGAAATATTTGGCTATTTCTCCAAAATGATAAAAGTAAAAGCAAAAAAACACCCGTAACCTACTACACCGTAACTTACTCTATGTCTCACCTGTAGAATAGTCAAAGCATGAGCTTCCTCCTTCCTTCACAAGTACAAAAAGAAAAGAGAAAAATCCTCCAAAACCCAATCAAATTGTTGATTTTGCGTCAG
This sequence comes from Pleurozium schreberi, assembly GCA_006891605.1. NCBI lineage: Eukaryota > Viridiplantae > Streptophyta > Bryopsida > Hypnales > Hylocomiaceae > Pleurozium > Pleurozium schreberi. Next base: position 88,932 of record VACF01002511.1, on the reverse strand, counting down.
CCTTTTGCGCAACTTGTTTTTTGTTTTTCCTGTCAGAAAATGTCCCTTCCTCCTCCTCGAGCATTTGGGGCCTAACTTATGTCGTATCACTCATGACAACTATCATCASAACTGAGTTCCAAATGTTCACAACCTCATGGGTTGTATGTTATAAAAAATAAATAAATAAAATAAAAAGTTCACAACCTGCAGTGAAGTTGTGAAAATAATGCGAATTTGGATATCCGCCAATACAAAAACAAAAACAAAGCCCAGTGCTTTCAAATTTTTCCACCAAATGCCACACCTTTGGACAGGCAAATTTCTGACCAAAGTGGAGGTATTTTACATTTTGACAAGGGGCCAGCTTTTTGAATAGTAAAGCAGCGGCAACTATTAGTAATGTTGGTATCCCAAAAAACCATTGGTCATGATGGTAAGTTAGTCACCTTCTGCAAACAACAAAAATGTTTTACATACAAAAGAAAATTGGGAATCATCCTCACATGCATGGCAAGCAAAAATATTTTTGAGTGGTTGACTTTTTTTTCCATCGTAAGTGTGAGTTTTAAGCATTGACTTAAACCCTTGACCGGATACAATGTCCAACGTTCATACAAAATATATGGTAGAGGTACCCATTCCTAACCGGGCCCCCATCATCAATCAATAGGGTGTTGTATTTCCGACCGAGGTGGAACAAATTTCCATTTTCTCCTTGGAATGCATGTTTTTTATTTTTTCAAGGTTTGGACCAATAAGTTCATGACACATAAGTGAGCAAGAAAGTAGGAAGCAATGAGCGGGAAAGCAGTTCTTGAATGATCGGAATTGGATGACTCTATATGTTGATCATGGGTCAAGCCCAACTTTGGCCTTTCAAAATTCATAGTAATTTCATTGTAAGAGATAAAATTACCAAAGTTTTTGCAATTTCCATCATTTCAGTCAATGCACCTCTGGAAATATTTGCTTTGCCTAACACTACCCTAGATCATGTGCATAATTGCTTATTTGATTGGTTATAGGTCCCTCTACCATAGTATGGTAGGATGAGGTAATCTTTTCTATGTGGGTATTTTTTTTAAGTACAATAGGATGAGATAATTCTCCTATTTGTTTATTTCTACATGAGTGTAAGTGTGGTAGGATGAGGTAATCCTTACTGCGTGTGAATTTTCTACAAGAATCTAAGAGCATCCCCAGCGCACACAGCCAAGCAAGCAAACCTGGGGATTGGCTGGTCCGGCCCCATTTATTTCCCCCGCGACACACATGGGGAAGCCAAAAAGTTGGCCGGCCGCGGCCAATTGTAGAGACCGGACGGCCAAATGGGGTGGCTTGCCCGTGCCGCGGTATGGGTGGATTTTTTCCTTTGCTCATTTTTCGAGGGACATTAATTGCTTCTCCATTCTTTGTGCGGGTGAGGTGGCACTTGTAGAGGCCATGTTGACTTCCTCCCCGTGTCTCTAGGCGGAGTTGCGGAGGGGTGATAGCCAAAAAGGAAGGCCCAGCTCCCTCATTGGACACGCCAATTAAGGCCGGCCCGCCCCTTTTGGCCAGGTGCGCAATGGGGATGCTCTAAGTATGGTAAGATGAGGTAATTGTTTTTTAAGCATTTGTTTTCTACTTGAGTCGAAGTACAAGAAGATGAGGTAATCCTTTCTAGGTATGTACTTTCTATTGTATGTGAATCTAAGTAAGGTAGGATAATATAAACCTTTCAACATTAATTTATATTTTCTACATGAGTGTAAGTATGGTAACATGAGGTAATCCTTTCTASRTRTGTAYTTTMTATTGTATGTGAATCTAAGTAAGGTAGGATAATATAAACCTTTCAACATTAATTTATATTTTCTACATGAGTGTAAGTATGGTAACATGAGGTAATCCTTTCTACATGTGTATTTTATACATGAATTGATCTAAGCTTGTGGCAGTTGTGATTGACTCTTGGAATAGAGGCCCCTACTCAAACCATAAAAATAAACCATAAAATTGAGGGATTTCTGTTATGCTAAAGGGCCCACAGGCATGTAAAAAGTACGCACATGAAATGAATTTCCTCCGGTGAAACAATTTGAAATTCCATTTCATTTATTTAAAATTAAATTAAACAACCCCCCCCCCCCCAAAAAAAAAAAAAAAAAAAAAAAAAATTTGTGCAGATTTTATGCATGAGAACATCCTTCTCAGTCTCAGTACAAGCAATTCAATTCTTGGTACAAGGTCTGTAATTGTATTGCAATTGATTGATTCCTTCTGCTGGCCTCCACTGCCAGAAAAAAAAATTAAAAAAATTTCTGTACCCAAATTTCATCAATTGGTCATCCAATCAGGAGAGCCCCGTGCTGCAGTCTCACTTGATTCTCTAACTTACAAAAATTGCACTGGTTTTGCACGAGATTTGGCATGAGATTGGCCTGTTCTTTCAAATAGAGTCCTTTTGCCTCTCAACATTATAATATCTTCATGTCTTAATAATATCAAATAATAACGGGTTTTTTTTTTTTTTTTTGAAACCCGGAGTTTATTCCAAGAAAATAAGAACAAACGGCAGGATCCGAGGGCAGGGACCTCGTACTGGGGTTTCCGTTGAGATACACAAAGGAAATATTCACAAATAAAACACCGGTATTATTTAGAAACTGAGGGAGTATATGCTTTGCCAATGGTTGGACATGTAAGGTAGACTGCTCTTAAAGCGACCATTTAAGGGCTGATTGCGTTTTCAGGGAAGCTTAACTCCTTGAAACAATTTTCAGTAAATTTTCATAGGAAGGAAAAAGGAATTGGCATCTAACCCAAGTCGTTTCATATTTTTTGGACCGTCCATGAATTAGTTATAAATTTTTGAAGTTGCAATGCAGTAATCAATAAAAGCGACCACCTCTTGAAATGTACACTGCTCGTACATTGAAGAAAGAAAAATGTACCTCTGCGTCATGATCGCTTTTAGAGCATGGGCGCTTTAAGAGCAGTCTACCTTATTCAATTATTGGTAGACACTTCAAGATAGCTAAGTAATTTTTTTTTAAGTAACCACACTTTTGCATCCAAATATTAAGCATTTGAGCATGATTGGTACTAATGTATTGCCTTTCTTTCTGCTGGGTATCTTTACCAATAGAACAAAGATTCAAAATTTATGTTTTTAAGTACATCAGCAAGAGTTGTACATCTTATTCAAAACCTTTTATTAGAGGGAGGGGGCAATGTTGTGATATGATTGCATTTGAGTGTAGTGTAATTTATTGGCTTCTTAGTCAAAAGACGCACATTTTATTTAGGACCTTTAGCAAATCTTTACTGGGTCAATTTTGTAACATGATTTGCCATTAAGTGTAGTGTAAGTTACTAGCTTCTTGGTCCAAAGATGCACAATTGATTAGATAGCATTAGGGGTCAATTTAAAAAAARCGTGATTGCAATTGATTGATGTATATAACTTATTCACTTCTGATAATACACCATTAAGATAGAGACTACTATTTGGCTACMTTTAAAAAATTTAACATACAATGAACATGGCATATTATGCACACTCAAGTTTWCAATATAATTATTCAATGTATTAAAACATTCAATACAAGGAAATAGTTGGGCGCTTGGTTGTTTTTSTATCTTCTTAATAATGTAACTTACACATTATTTTGTAGATTTCCATCAATACTTCATGATAGATAACTTCCTTGTGCATTCAACAGCATTCATCACCACCTTCCTTCAGACTTCTAACAAAATGAAAATCAACTTTAAACATAATGAGAGCATACCCCAAACAAGTGGCCTAGATGGTTCTCTTGAGGCCTCCATGAAAAAAAGTCTCCTACCTAGGCCCTTGCAATAGGTAGAATTTGAGCAAGGCTCCATAAAAACAAGCCAATGCAAGGACCATAACAATCCGGGGCCTTTCGAATAGATTCAAATTATCATTTTCTGTCATTGTTTGGTCTTACGAGAACTCAAGTTAGTTCCTTKTTCCAAAGCATTGTGAGTTCTTGGAGAGGCCCCCCCATGCCAGCAAGAGTTGGGAACTTGAGCCACTCACTATAAACTCAAAGACAAATTCAGCACGGGCCCTCTAGTACATCATAAATCAAGGGCCACTTTTCTTGAGTATGTGTGTGCGCGCTTCGAATCCTACAAATTACGCAACACTCGACTACCTTGACATTAGTGGGTCAAGAAGCTGTCATAAAGTACCATGTTCTAAATGCAACCCCTATCTAAGAATGGGTGACATATTTCTTGAAATATCTATTACTGTCAATGATGAGTTRGGTAGGCTTAAACGGTCGCTTTAARAGCATACTACCTTRGAGCTTTGGAACCGTGWCCAYTGGRGATTCTAATGTACTMTGCAGTACGAGGAGAATTTTACGTACCCAAAAGAGTACCAAAGACGTTATTGTGTGGACCTCCTGGTATTGGAAAAAAGCTGCGACGGGGTGTTAGCAAGGAGAGGCCAAGCATGCGTCCACGTTGGAGGCCCGTCAACGGCCAAATTTTCTTTCACAAGGTACCACCAGGTCTTTGGAATCCATGGGAGACAAGCCAGGCTTTTAGTGGCGCTTTCACAGTCCCCCGGCTTTTTTCCCCAGTTGGGGAATGCAAGTCCCAACAGAAAGAACAAGCACTTGAAAACAGGCACATCATAAACGAGAACGAATTCGGAGAGAGCGAGAGCGAGACTTTGTAATCAGCATCGCGACAACAGACGGTCAACTCTTGACCACAATTGCAGTAGCTCACTCACTAGAACCTCCAAACCAGTGTTCGGGAAACTTTTTGAGTTTTACCGGCTAATTTCCTTCACTTCCCAAATTGAACCGGTTTTTCAAGCACGGTGTCCGGTTATTTTCTCTCTATTTTGTACTGAGAATAGAAATTTTGTAGAATTTTCCACCGGTTTTTTGCCGATGTTTTTAAATTGCAACAGTTTTTTCCCAATTCTACCAGCTAACTTTGAACTAACTGTTGGTTTTCTCCAATCATTGCTCCAAACTGAGTCTCATGATCATCCTAGATTCAGTTTTCTTTTTGTTTTCATTTTTTTTTTAGAAGTGCCAAAGTGGTAATATTAAATATTGTAGTGGTGCTCCAAATTTCAACATTCATTTTACATATTGGATAGACAATACCACATCTTTTTTCATCCACAATCTTGAAATTTCATTTGAATTTTTTTTTATTTGAAGTTTTCATCCAAGATTTAAGTGTTTGTGTTCCAAGGGCCTGGTGCAAGCCCCATTGGTTTTGTGCAAACTGACGACAAATTGCCGTAAAACAAAAAAGATGCTTGGATTTGTATAAACAGACCGGTTAACAACTTGTCCTTGTATTCATCAGACTTCACTTGTCCAAGGGGGTGATTCTATTGGTTTTGAGGAAAAGTAATTAAGTCTCAACTTTCACTATCTATATATAGTGAAAGTCAAAGGCAAACACATTTGGACTTAAGGTGTGAAAGTTATTGAATTTCACAATTTTTATGAATTAATTAGGAGATTAGAAAATCACTTTTATTTTTATTTTATTATTTGCATCAATGGCACAAGGCACACTAGTGGAAATTATAGTTCAACTTAATCCTTAAAGGTCTTGGAAGTTCAATCAAATCTAAACATAAAAAATCTCTTTATGTATTTGACATAAAATGTGCATGAAATGATGTACTATACATTGTGTTCATTGTATAATTTAATAATTTGGATGTATTATTGAGCATCACTGTTGACATAAAAACATGGACTGTTTTATTTAAAGTCCACAAAAATGTGTCAAGAAAAATAGTGAAAACATCCTCCAAAACATGGGGTTCTTATAGTGACAGCTCACTTGGCCAACGAGGATGGGGAGTGTGGCTTTGCAGAGTGATTCCTGAGACCCCAGGCCGTGTCTTCCACTTGCACCCCACGGCGCCATAGAATGGCAGGACACAGCCCATCTAATCTTCCCTTTTTTATTGGAAAATAACAAATCTCGTCCTGTAATTGAATACTCTCCTATTTATGAAGTCCAGGCCCATTGCGCTTTTGGCATGAATAATTGTGTCTTACTTGGAAAATTGTGTTGAATTAAAGTGGACCATAGCTTGAGAATTGTGCCAAAGCACATACCGCGCCTCATCCACAACTCTTCGTTTCACCGTTTCCTTGAGAAATTTCACCGTGGCCGGTCATATCTTGAGCCTCGTCTTGTGAGCCGTGGCAAAGTGTCTTTGGCCCGGCCCAACCAAATAGTTTGTGCCTTTGGCCGGGCAGCTGTGGGGATGCTCTAAGTTAATCATGAAAATCATTCCATCTACAAACTGTTACAGAGATGTGACTGTATGTACAGTACAGTACACAATGGCATGTGGAAACTGTCTGCCTACCTCAAAAATTTGTAGAGAGTAAACCTACTGAGTGGTGACTAGTGAGTACTTGTCGTTCCTACAATCAGTCCTCACAGCTACTGTACAATACTGTTATACAATTCCACTGTACACAGTCTGCCCTACCAGACAAGTACTACTGTATGTCAATTCTGTAATTAAGTGCACTTGATGGCCTCTCCATTCCATCATATTTATGTTATAGCCCATTCGAAGTCTCAAACGTCCAGCAGTCCCTCTCCAGTCTCCACCTTGTACCCATGCCAGTACCTGTGTCCCTCCCAGAAGGTACACGCACCTTACCATGTATGGTCAGTGTTCACCAGGCTCCGCTCTCTCCCACGTGCCAGAGTGCAATTTCAATCAGATCAATCTTGAACTCTTCACAGCACCCGGCCTTATTTCAACACTTTTTTCTCTGATCACCTGGACTGTATGCAACCATAAGCAAATCACAAACAGCTTGATGTATAGATTACAGTCATCTATGAATCAAAGTAAACTTAAATTCAAAAGGGGAAAGTTTGAGCTTACGTAAGTATGAGTGACAGCATTTAAGTAGAAGTCTCTGTAACTATGATACTGACCTCAAGAAACAATTCCTAACTGAACCAGTAGGTCTCTCACAATGGTATTAATCTGAGTATTAATCTGCATATCAATCTGAGTGTTAATCTTCATATCAATCTGAGTATTAATCTGCATATTAATCTGCTCTAAAAAACAGGAGTAAAACAAGGTAAAAAAACGAAGTCAGGTACCGTCCTTCTGACAGGAGCTATGCGCATGGCATTCAGTCCAGTTTCAAACGCAGCGGAAGGCTGCAACATTCATGTGACAACATGGTTGTATTCTTACAGCTTTTCCTGCATTGACAGTATTTCTTTTAGTAGAAAATGTATACTACAGAACCCCAAACGGTGAAATTGATTTCTGGCAGGGCTTCCGGATCTTCTAGAAGTATCCCCTCAGTGTCCTTTGTTTTGTTGCTGAGTGTTAAGAAGAATGTGCAGGGGGGAGCCGACTTTTGTATCTAGTGCATCTGGCCTCACTCTCGAGCCCCCCTTTTTAAATTATTGTACTCAAAGGGACACCCCAAAGGGTGCTAGAACTTGTGAGAGCTCGACTTTCCGGCCAACTCCMTCCCTCTAMTCTTCCGGCGTTTATGAAGTGCAGRCACGTACACACCTAAAGCTTGACCGTTCCCAAGTTCTAGCCCTGAGAAAGCTGCAAATCTTACAGTACAATATAATTAAGCAGTCGAGAAGTTCTGTAGATTAAGTTATTAATTGTTAAAAACTATTTCTAAAGGTTTCGTACTTTTCCACAATAGAAAATGGTCTGTTGGTTTTAGATTGAATTTCTGAATGTTTTGATACCAGTTCTGTCTGAATTCCCGTCCTAAAAGAAATTAATATTACTTCCAGTTGACAGGATTCTGTGTAAGCAATCTGGCAGATCGTAAGACATACCACTCAAAAGTTGTGTACCATTCGGAGACTGGTGGGCTACTGGGCTCTGTAAGTTTAGGGACAAAGTACCTGAGCCAGCTGCGATGGATTCCAGAATTGACCTGCTCTGATCAGAAGTATTCATGAAACTCCGAAATGCCACTACATGCCTGCACTCACCAGTAATTGAGATTTGGTCATTAACAAGGACATGGCCCACGTTCCCTGAATTCCAGAAAATCCCGTGTTACTGGTTGTTCTTGCAGATCCAAAATTTTAATTTTTTTAATCCTTTTTCWCATAAACGGAAGAAAATTAATTGCGAATGAACCTTTGTGCAGTGTCCCTCTTCGGGCTGCATTTCTAAGACTTTTAAGTTAGAGAGTCAAATGCAGTATTTCACTTGAATCGCGTCACAGTTGTAACTAACTTAAAAGTCCGCTTCAACTTCTTTTTGAGTAGATGGGTCCTCAACATAATCTACTGTACAAAAATTCTCCAGCAAAATTTTCTAAATACAATAACACCAGAATTAGTAATCTCTGGCAAGGAATGTTGGAAGAAGTCCGATACTCTATGCAAGTACTACGTAATGATTTCTTGTGAAGACGTAGAGCTGCAATTGTATGATTAAATCCAGGACTAAATTGGGGTTGTACCGGTAGTTCCGTCAGTCCTCAATCCTCACAGCGTGAAAAAGAAAACTGGAGGATTAGAGCCTTTGTCAGGACAGGTCTAAGAACCGTGTGCCACCTACTCTCACCACTTTAATGAGCATGGCAACTTCGAAAGCTCAAGTCAACCTTGGCAAAGTGAAGCACCAACTCGAAATAATTTATTCCAWATTTTGCTACAGAACATCCTGACCATTGCCTTGACTCGTCCGTCGTCATCTCACGGGTCTTCTCACCAGACAGTAGCCAAAAATTGACCAGAGCTGATGATGTAGACTCAGGAGAACCTCGCACTGAACGGTACAATAGTTAAGATCTTCGCTCACCTACTATATAAATACATGTAGGAAGTCGTGGACAAGCTTGACATGAAAGCGAACTTCAGTGTAAGTGAACTGGAACAGTCCTTCTCAGAACTAGTTTGCGAGTTGCGACGTCTTGAGTAGTAACTGCGCATGGGTCATGGCTACGGACTGAGCTGGGCTCATAATTACAGATGTTATTGTCAGATTTATAGAGTTCAAGAASTGCTTAAAATTTAGATTTTCCTGTTTTTTAAGAACAGGCTGTGCTATCTGTGAATTGAAGAGAGTGTGAGCTCATTTCGTACGAGAGAATGCAATCTGTCGCGCCTTGTGTTTCTGAATTTCGTTTTGGATAAGCCCAGCGCCGCATGGCGCTTGGGAGCTGAAGATTCTCACCTGAAGAATTAGCTTTTAAAGCAGTCGAACARCAAATTCAGCTTCGGTTGATTGATTGGTGTCAGAAGTTATGGTATTCTGTGGTGCTGCCTGCGGGGTGCCGGCTTTCATCATTAGAAAGGTAGGTGTGCTCAATCCTCCAAGCAATGGSCGCTGCTCCATTATTGAACTGAAGTTGATCACTTGGTCTGGTATCATTCTAATATCTTGGTCAGCTAGCTTTGATGCTCGTTCTGCAACACAGGCTTCTTCTAGTCAGTTTGGAACGAATCTCAAGTGTTTCAGAGGTAGACGAAGGAAATTTGTACTGAAACTGATTTTGGAGGACATGGTATGATTGAAAATGGACCTTTCAGGGGCAGGATGGTGGAAGCGCTGAAGGTGATTACAATGAAGCTCCTGAGGGCAAAACCCCGGAAGGTGGCAATTTTACAGTGGGTGATGGATCTGTCGATCTTAAAGGAAGGCCTGTTTCCAAGGCCAATACCGGCGGGTGGAAAACCGCATCACTAATTTTTGGTAAAGCTCCACCGACATCTGATAACCTTCTTGATGTTCATTACCGGGAGTTTCAAATAGCGCGACAAGTAACCGCTCCATACATCCGAGCTTGTACTCCATTTGCAACCACTGACTTCGGTTTTTGTGTGGCAGGAGCGGTAATGTTTGAGGCCATAGCGAGTGTCGGTATAGCCGTCACTCTTTTCTCGTACTTGCAAGGGCCCCTGCACTTGCCAGCATCGAAAGCCGCCATCCACACCAACATCTACTGGGGCACTTCATTTATCACTTCGCTCTTCGGTGGCTTCATCTCCGATGCCTACTTAGGACGCTTCTGGACTTCCCTCATTGCTGCCATCACTGAATTGTTGGTAAGCGCTGCAAACCATCGTTTCTTGCCAGAAATTCGTAGTGCCCTTTGAATCATCAGTACATGTCCAATGCTTGCTCACATKTTTTTTTTTCTGGCTACGTGATGGCAGGGCCTGAGTTTGATGATAATTTCGGTGAGCGTAGGGAATTTGCAGCCYAACTGTCCAGCTGAAGACTTTAGCTGCCCCTCATTGGAGAAGTCGGGAGGATTCATAGCCTTCTTATTTGCGCTATATATGGTTGCTTTAGGCGCAGGCTGTCTTCGAACAAGCCTCGCAACTCTCGGTGCTGATCAATTCGACATAGAAGACCCGGAGGAGAAGAGACAAATCCGGAGCTACTTCAATTGGTTCTTCTTCGCCATGAGCGTCGGCGCCATGATCGCCATGATGGCGGTGGTCTACGTCGCTCAGAGTGTCTCATGGTTCTGGGCCTACACCATCATGGGAATCGCGATGTTCCTCTCYACCACATGCATCGTCGCTGGGGCGGGATACTACCGACACAGGAAGCCCCAGGGCAGTCCACTCACGCGAATCGCTCAGGTGATCGTAGCTGCAACCAGGAAGAAAAATGTATCACCTCCATCGGACAGTGCCAATCTCTTCGAGGTTCACGACTACGAGAATAGTGGCCCAACGATGGAGCCAACATTGAAGCGATTCAATTCCAACAAAGGCGAGGTGCTGGGGGAGCCAACCCTAAAACGATACTACTCGCTTCCGCATACCAAAGGATTAGGATTTCTGGACAAGGCAGCCATAGTCACCGACACAGAAACAGGAACGCAATCCACTACCCGGGTCAATCCTTGGCGCCTCTGCACCATCACGCAAGTGGAAGAACTGAAAGCCATGATGCGCTGCTTACCGATCGCCTTCATCGCGTCCTTCCTCTACATCGTGGTGGCGCAAATCCAAACCTGGGCCGTAGCAGAGGGCTACACCATGAAGCGCACTATCGGGAACTTCGAGTTCCCTCCGCCTTCTCTCGCCGCCATTTCCGTCGCCTTCGTGCTCGTCGAGGTTGCAGTCTACGACCGATGGTTCGTCCCGTTCATCCGCAAGTACACCAACCACAGCCACGGCATCACGCATCTCCAGAGAATCGGACTCGGTCTGGTGCAGTCCATACTAGCTATGGCCTACGGCGCAATTATCGAAACTGCAAGACTGAGGTCCGTCAGGCACCATGGCTTGACGAACGACGCTAGGGCCATCGTGCCAATCAGCATCTTCTGGCTGCTCCCAATGTGGATCCTCGCCGCCAGCGCCGAGCTCTTCGCTTACGTTGGATGCTTCGAATTTTTCTGGCAAGAAATKCCCGTGGAGATGCGGAGCTTGGGAGGCGGCCTTTCCCTTCTCACCATCGCCCTCGGATTCTACCAAAGCGGCGGCCTCATCGTGATCACGAACATGGTCTCCAAGAGCAGCAACGGAGGCTGGCTCGCGGACGCCAACTTGAACAAGAACCATCTGAATTACTTCTACATCCTCCTCATGGTGGTCAGCACCTTAAACACCTTCGGCTTCTACATGACCACCAAATGGTACAACTACGTCAAATTCATCAACACCAAAAGCTCTCAAACCACGCCATCCGCTCGCGTAGAAATCTCCACATCTCCAATTCCCGACATCTTCAGAAGGTCCGAAAGCAGAGTACCTCTCAAACTCCCGCTAGAAGAGGCTCCGAACCGTGAAGAATTCAAAAGTAATGGCGCGCGAGGGATCGAAGCCGAATTCAAACCCAGAGGCGCGCGCGGGAACGAGAACCAGTCGGGTGAGCAAGATGATCCGCTGGCCGTGCCCGAGTACTTGCCACGGTCGGAGAGCAGAACGCCGTTGCGATCGACCAACAACTCTGACGACCTTCCGGAGATGAAATTCTCGTCACCAGCACAGCCGCCTCGGTCACCTCGTACGCTCTTCTCCCACGTCTTCTCGCCTCACCAAGACTCGGGGCCTGTTCCTGCAGCGCAGAGTGGCGATGGAGTGCACCCGTCGCCGCGGTTTATCAAGCTTCAGAGGTCGAGATCCACCAGGACGCAGTCCAAGTGAACGATGGCTTGAGACAGCTCGCGCATGATGATGTGCATGTAAATACYTTTATCAGTACACAGCAGGAAAATGCAAGACACGGCGCGGCAATCTGAATAACAATATATATSGTCTCTTGACAATGGGTAGTGCGAGGGAATGAATAGATTCGCGGTGCAACAGGAACTGATTGAAGTTCGTGCTGTAGGAGTGCCGTGTTTTTCACGACGACGCAGCACGTTTCTAATGTACATTAGGTTATGCATGAAACAGAGCTTCGTTAGTGTTCTTGAATCTCTACCATTTGGTCTTCGAGCATAGAATGTAAACAAAAATCAAAGTCAAAATTCACTGAAGTATCAATGCACGTATGTGCATTTACAAAAGGAGAGTTTGCTACCAGGAGTTCCTGTGTGTACAGACAGTCCTCCAAGGACAGTCTTCACTAGTGTACTGAAAAATCAAGAGAACTGGATTCGGCGAAATCTTGCAATACATAGACCGATTTGAATTATTACTTGCTTCATGGACATGATGCTGTGACACGGCATTTCACAACTTCCTCGCTAATTTACACACTGCATAAGATTGTATGCATTCCTACGACTGGGAAACCAGTCCCACAAGCACCTACCTCACTGTCACCTCCAAATACGTACCAACCTATCTATGTTACAACAATGCTCTATGGTTGCATTGCAGTCACAACGTCGATCCCGTTCCGCACTCTCGAAGAAAATTTCGGCAGCTTGTTCCTGGACTCGCATCATTATTCTTGGCCCGCTTGGCATTTCATCATCACATTTTAACGTCCTGTGAAGTCGAGGATGTGTGGCATATTGGCGGTCCAATCTATAACTGAAGTAGAGATCTTCGGATGATTGGAATGCTGACAGCCAATGAAGAAACCGYGCCCACGAGAATGTAGGTCACCAGACTGAATGGAAGGAGGTCCGAGTCTCCAGAAGCCACAGCTGCGGATCCGAATCCGTGTGCACTGGTAGACATGCCAAAAGAAAGTATTAAGTTGAATTGCTGTTCTCAAGCATCACGGTATAGTCTGTGGCTTCGCAGAGAGCTAGTACAAGGGAGATCTCAAAACATAAAAATTCAGCGGAGATCATTACTGCAGAATTTGGAAGTAGATGAGATCTTGACAACAGGTATGCTAAGTCATCACCAATTTGCACCATTGCGCAACTAAATAATAGAATTTCGATCCCAGAAGATCGGCATGATATTCACCTGCTGGCTGTAGCAAGAGCGCGGACGATTCCACCTTGAATCTTCAATGTTGAAAGCACCCATAACGATAAGTTCGCTCCTAGAAGTCCTGTGACGACGGCAGCAGTTGCAGCTATCGACTCATCTCCTGCACAAAGCAATTTCCATCGACTGTTAATTATCACTCATGCACAGTGCGAAATCGCAATTTGAAGTCACATTCACAGATGAAGATTTGAGRAATTAGAAAGAACCTCCAATTGCGGTTGTGATGGGAATTGCGAAGGCTAATGTGGTGCTTCGAGCTGCCACCGAGCGTGTCAGAAATTCGTGAAGACCCAGTGCACGTCCACCAATTATTGTAATTAGGATGGAGAAAATGGCCGCTAGTGGCACCACGGCTCCAAACTCAGTAGCATGATGTTTAATAATCTGAAGGAATTGAATTAGGAATCATCAGTGACTAGCAAACATTAAACTCAGATACAACTTCAGTATGCACCAATCGAACCGACCTTTTTCTTATTCCTAACAATGACAAGGGTGTGCGTACTTACAGAGCGCTGACGGAAAAGAGTGAAAGCGTATGTCAGGGTTACTGGACCTAACAACGCCAGCAAAAGGTCTCCGCCGCCTGGAGCTTGCAAGCTCTTGGTCACATATAGTCCTGAAAAACATGTAACGATAACAACAGAATTATTCTGCTAGCATTACAGTAGTAAAAGCCTACTGTACTCTTCCACGTACCAAACAGTTCATTCAAAAGATTCGACTCAACAGAGAAGAAATCATAAAAGCAACATACAACTTCAAGAAACGATGATTCAAGGACATACCTAACAAGGTTTCGAAGCTGCGGTTTGTGATTGCTGCGGCCATGAAAGTGATCAAATTCACGAAGACTGCCGCAGTGATAACAGGGTGTACGAACTTCTTTACCTGCTTGGGCACCCTACACATAAACACTCTAGTAAATAACTCCGGTAGACTGTATAGGATGCCATCTGTTGTGACGACAATATGTGCACAATAATTCCTCCAATGTTGACATTTGCACAACTTACGAATTGATTAAGAACTGTAGTAACAATGATTGATCTATAGAGAGTTCACAGACTCGGAGCTGTTAGAGAGAGGTGCGAAACGTACTGAGATCCAAGAAGAAAACCTATTACAGTTGCACTAATGAAGAAAGGTGCAGCCACTGTGGCTTGATGCAGCCCAAACGCATTCGGTGCGACATACGATACAACACCACTCGCAGCTCCCACACCTGCCCAAGTCAAAATCTCCCACAAACTGTACGGGGCTGCCGAAGGCATGTTGGGGGAGGTTCCAAGGTCTGTATCAACTCCTTTCTTCACAAGCCCAGCGAGCAATGCGACGGCTCCAAGAGTCACTGCCCAGCCTCCGGCTGCGCCATTTTCAATGTCCATGTCAGACTAACAAATGCTTAACTCGAGATGTGATCAACAAACAGAGTGATCTTAACGACTCTTTACCACACTGATCATCATGACATGCAAAGGATTAGGAAAGTGGGAAATCAATCAGCTACGTTGAAGTTCTCACCAATCAAGGCAACCAGTTTCACTCCCTCTTCCACTGTAATCCTCTGACCAACCACCGACATCARTACAAGCGGAGGTGTGTAAAACAGTGGTATCCATCGCTGGATTATCTCCACTGCAGGTCCGAAGAACTGTGTTGTTGATTTGGCAATGCTTGGATCGGCTCGATCAATGGCTACAAGAGCAGCTGCTACAAGAAGCATGCCCACTGTCGAACTTGGTAAGTTTCTCAAGGCAGCAGGTAGTGCCCCCCAGCGGTTAAGGGCTAGAGCTGTCCCTTTGTCGAGAGCTACCAAGGCTGCTCCGGCGAGCGCAAYTTTTAAAGGCTTCAGATCTTGTCCCTGGCCCGAGACCTAGTGTTTATCACTCCAAAAATGTCAGATACTTTTGTATTGTATGTCGATAATTTCGCAGTAGTGCAAAAGCACTGACAGAGGAGGACAAAAACGGTGCATTCAGAGATGGTTCACAAAGTYTTTTCGATGTAATGGACTTCGCCATTGGCCTCTATTCTGGTGACAGGACACGGAGCTGTCAATTTCATCCTTACGTTCACACAAGCAGATGTCTTGTGTAACTCTTCAACGCGAGAACCGAAAAACCGTACCTGCTCGGAGAGATCTGCATCTAAAGTCGCCCGCACAATGTTTTCCTGTCGTTGTTTCGTGCTCGATCGGCGTGTACTCTGCAGATGTCACTGTATTCAGTAAAAAAAAATAACAAGAGAAAACAATGAGAAAGCTTGTCAAGCACCTCTCTCTGTAAATTGTGTAGCACCTTGAGTTTCTTAGAAATATCGGCAAATGCAAAGCTATGTTGGAGGCTTGAGAATCTTTGCGAGGGCAGAGGGCGTAGTGATCTTGTCTGAGCGGCTGTGGAATTTCCCGCTCTGGCGCCTGAGCGCTGTCCATCTGGGTTCCTTATCGCAACGGCAGACGGGAAGGCAGCAACTCCACAGGTAGATTGCAATAAACTCATCCTGCATGTTACAGCCATCATCGCCTGCAATAAAAGCTATTGTCATGCGCCACACATAGCACGCAAGATACTCAGATCACCAGAATTGATTGTAAGTAACTTGCATACTCCGAATGAAAATAACTCTCATTGTGCACCTCAAGAGGTAAAGAGATCATCAAACAGAAATTCTGAAGCACTGAGACAGTCGGAATGCAAACGCAAACGAACATCCGATTCGCGTGTACCTCTAAACTTGATCTGCAAATTCTCAATATGCCTGGAGAGTACTACTTGACGCGAATCGCCTCTGTAGCAGAGGTTTCTTTCAAAGATGCCAGCCGGGCCAATTTCTTAAGAACGAAGAGTCTAAACGGATCTGGCTCTCGGATCTGAACCAAAAGTGTTCAGCTCCTGGAACACTTCCTAGATCGAGTTTCTGTGACTCGTCGAGCATGAGGAATCAACAACAAAGCCGAACCTAGAAAAGGAGCACACTAGGTGTAAGGACGATTTACTCAATTTATGTACACCAGGTACATCGAATCTTGTCAAGCCGTGTGATCTACAAAATATCGGAGAATCGCAGAAAATGCTTGCAATCGTCAAGAGGACCAATGAACCGGCGACTACATTCTCTCCATACTCAAGATCATCATGTGGAAGAGTCCATATATAACTTGACATTGTCCAGTGCTATGCACACACCAAAGTAGCGTCAAAGATTCACCAAAGATTAAAAACGATTTTATATTTGAAGTTGTTATCCATTGCTACCAATGTAATTGAAAGCGGTCCCACTGCCACTTGGAGTCCCACTGGAAGCGCACCTGGAAAGGAGAGGGTCGGGTGAGAATTTCAGCCATGGATGCATGCCAATCTCGCAGAATGTCAGCTGCTTTGAAACTAAATTGTWAAAAAAGATATGTTTCAGCAGCAAAAATTTCGGATGTAAATGGTCTTTCATTTGATCGGWGTGCGCTGGTTGCTGCCATTCACTGCATCATAGTTTGTCTCCCTTACAGATATTGAAGAAATTATTCTATGATGGACACTCTTTTTCCATGGAAACGACTTCACGGAAAAGCTCAATAAATGCCGAGTACACAGCGGCTGTAACTTGCCACTTGACCGGAACGGCAGATTCTCGGACGCCACATGGCCAGCAAGAAACGTTGCAGTGGGCTGGCAGGAAGGCGGAGGGATCCGCAAGGCGAATGGGAGCACATTGCTAACGGATGTGACGCTTTTGGCGACGCCAATGAGGAAGAGAGCCTCCGGATGGGGATGGAAGGATAAGGATAACGCCGAAACGATTTCATCTCTCGCTAGGAACATGGAGCCCTACCAATTTGCTGCTCTAGTTGGCTTGCTTAGTCAAGAAGATACCCCGCAACGAAGTTGGGATACATTTCCGTGCTGTAAAGCGCACTGGAAATTGGTCGGATCCTACCGGTAGGCTGGGCTGGTGTTGGTCAACCGGGTGAATGATTCTAAAGGCTCCTCCGGAACTTATTAGTTGCGGAATAATTTATGTGGATCAACGGCAGGGTAACGAGATCGCATAGCTTCGGCAACCAATCTTCTTCAATTCGGCGCAGCATCTGGATCTTTTACTTGACAATCAGTTGGTATCTAGGTCTGGATTGAGTGCCTTCTGTTTTGGCATACTGAGATCGTGGTTGCTGGGACAGGGAGATCACCAATCTTCGCGTCGATTGTGACTTGAGGACAAATCATAGAAGTCTGCGGCATACGCAAGTGCTTTACAACACATTAGAGCTAGCTTGTCCTTTTACAGATTCAATTTGAAGCCTAATGAGCAAGATCACCTGTAGGTTAATGAAAATTCTGTCAAATTGTGTCACTCTCTATGCCGACTATGAACTTGCGATGATCTGTGTCGTCCACAGGTCGGTGACATCGGAAAGGAACAGAGAAGAAACCCAATCGTAAGAGAATTTTCGAATGAGGAAACAAATAATTTAAAAACTTGGTATTATTTTCTACATCCTGCTGCTTGCAATGGAGATTGACATGATGTCGTTCTGAGAAGTTTCGGGGTTTTTGGTACTGGCAACGGACTTTAAAAGAGCAATATGCACCTGCGAAAACTTCGACACTAAATCAAGTCTGTACGAGTTATTCATCGAGTATTCACCCACTCAAACCGCTCAGAAGATCGTTTTTGATTGCGTGCTAGCAGTAATCAAATGTGGAGGTATAATGGTAGTCCTATTCAAATGCACCCGATTGTTTCTTAGCAAAAATCTAATCAAATAGAGATACATCGATCGATTAGCAAAATACCTCGCTTGGTGAAAGAATTTCTTGAGCTAGWCATCGTCATATTCCAACCTGATGACATGCCATACGCAAAATTTTGCCGTATCTCTTCAATCATTTCTGGTTTTTTTCTGGAATTATATTATCTGGAAATTAATTGCATTAGACATAAGTCATAAAGACCCTTCGAGCAGCAAAACTACTTTTAAATACAGGCCATTGCGAACTATCTTAACGTCAACGCGGAAGTTAAGGTTTAGGAGCGAATGATAAAACACCTGCACTTAAGGACGGCGTGCTCCGGTGTTGCCCGTTTAGAAGCGGCATTCGACGCAGAGGCAAATTTTAGCCAGCAAGAGCTCAGACATGGCATAGCAGATATCTTGAAACCCTCGTCCTCCGATGAGGGTTTCATACTTGTGTTCACGATTAAAACTAGTGTTAACATATCGGTTTTCTACTCGTGCTGGAGATATTTTGGAGGCGAAGTTTCGCGTAGGTGAGAGATTGCTGGGAAGAGAGGCGGTGTTTTGGTTTAGARATGAAGAATAAACTGCGGTGTGTGGCGCAGCTGTGAAGGCGGACATTATTACTTGCTACTGTACTGTAATGAGGAGCGGCATGATGGTGGATTACGGAAAAAGGAGCAAGTTAGGAAGATTTCGGAGTTGGAGGAGAGGCTGAAAGGTTGTGAAGAGGATTTGGAAGAGGCGCTAGCTGTCCACTCCCTGGGGTCATCCAAACTTCAGCCAGCCGAGCGACAGTAATGGAATCGGCCAAACCTCCACAAAAACACCAAAAAGAATTCTGAGTTCTACATGGAAGTGTGCAGCAGGTGCAAGACGAGAATCGAATTGATGGCAAATTTCTGGGGAGAGGCTTGTGGAAACCCGAGGAGGCAAGTCTATGACTTCAAAAAACAATTTTTTTTTAACAATAGACTTCAATTTTTTAAGTTGCTTCTAGTTTGACTAGAAAGCACAACTACTARGTTACTCCTGAAATGTAGTTTCTCCTTAATCACATAGAAGTGAAAGCATTATATATAGGGCAATGCCCAATGACAAGGGCATTTTTTGCAATGTAAAGGGCCAACAAGGAGGGTGGAGCCTGACAAGGAGGTGCTTTACATCACAAAATGCCCGACAACAAGGGACATTGCTCGAGGTAAATCACAAGTAGAACAATAGAAAATACTTTGGAGTAATTATTTTTTACAAGAAATTGAGAATTGTAAATCCCAATGATGAGAATGCTCTGGTAATTAAGCAACATATATCTTGTGTTTTGTTTTTATTTGAAAACATTCGAAATTGAGTTTGAAAAACAACTTTACACTAAATTTTTTTACTCTTAGTTGATCCCATAGACTCTATTTTGTTTCAATCTTGGATTGTAGGTGAAGAGGTTTATGAAACAATTTAGAAAGTTCAATCAAACATTACAATTGTCATGCACATTATGGTGGAAAATTATGGATGCATGTATTTCCTAGATAAACCTATTATTATGAGATTTGTTGAAAATTTTCATTGCCCTCAAAAGAAAAGTCCTCATAACATTCATTTTATTGATTGAAATAAGGATGAATGGTTCAAATCTTTTTTTGAGGGTATTAATCTAGAAAAATTAAAAGTCTTTTAATAATGTATTTTTAGCTTTCTACTTTGATATTGAAATTGGAGAAGACCTTATGATTGTGTAATATTTATTATAATGTTGACAATCAAAGCTTCATGTGTATTTTAGGATGATTAGCATTCATGTTAAAAATTTCAAGCAAAAATTCCAAATCATAAATTTCAATAAAACTTTCCAAGTTCTAGATAAATCCAAAGTGGGTTCCTTAGTCTTTTTTTTAAGGGATAAACAACTTCACTTTTTATTATTGGACCATGCTCCTTGTCCATAGCTGCTACTACGGAAGGATCCAAAATCAACCTTCCAAATTGACCTTAACTTTAGTCCCAATGTGAAGTTTTACTAAGAGTAGGCTCACAAAAACTTTCTACTTGTGTCTATAAGATAAATACAAAATCATTGTTAACCAAGACACATCACATCTATACTCTTGGATAAATTAAAGTCATTAGTTTTGGAATGTACAAGGAGTAACCATTAAAAACTTGTGTCAATTTATGGTACATCTATCACTAGCTTAGGAAATTCATAACATATTCTTTGTTTGTCCAAATAATGCATTGTAAATTGTACAAGAATCCCTCTTCATTTACCAATTTGATACAGTGAAAACAAATTTTGCCCTTTATTGTCCAAAGTGAACATTCCCTATCAAATAATTAAGTTAGTAAAATGTGATTCAACAAATGCCTGAAAATAGAAAGATTATTTTTTAATGAAAATGTTCTTGCAAAAAAAATATCCCATAAATTCTGGTATTTCTATTAGAAATAGTCTTATCAACCCTGTCTATCAAATACAATAATAGTAATTGTGCTTCTAGAGTTGTAATTTGTTGCATGTATTCATTACATTGGTTTTATGGTATCCTATTGACATTTGTATTTTGTAACGCCTAAGAGTTGCCTCTATTTTTGTTTTGCACCATTTGCTTTCTTCTACCTTTATGACTGTGTAGATTCACTATAAGAGGAAGGTTTTCTTTTAAGCAATTTTTTAAAATATAGTCCTTGACATAAGATTAAAAGTAATAACCTGTTTAACCCCTAAAAGCCCAAGGGGTTTGAACAAAACACAAATGTGTTATAAAATATAAATTCTATGATTTTTTTGAAGTTTGCATCCAAGAAATTTATGTAAAGCATAAAAAGTAGAAGATATCCATACGGTCAAAATTATAAAACTATTTTCAGATTCTCTTCAAATGAATTTTGAAGATATAACTTCAAAAATTCACCAAAAATACAATTTCTATCTTTTTTCACTTGAATTTTTTTTTGATTGGTCAAAATTGTGGTTTCTATTGAATTGTAAATAAATGCATAAGATCTTGTCATGAAAATATCGATTCTTTCCTCAAATACTAAGTTTTTCAATACTAGAAATTCTAAACACATTGTGCTATTTCTCTTATGATTTTTTTCCGGACCGTAGTGATCTTAGTTTTGAATATAAATACTGAAAGACAACCCAATTTTTTCAAGAAAAAAAAAATCAAAACAAAGTTTTCTTGTGTCTGAAATTTTTTTCCGAAGTCGGGCAGCAACCAAAAAATGGTCGTTTGAGCGCTTAGGGGTTAAAGAGATTTTTACTAAAAATATATGAGTTTCTACAAAAATTTAACTAAAAATCTTCAAAAGGTCATTACTTATACTCTTATGTTTAGAACTATACTCAAAAACTCACTTAACTCCTAAAAGACCACCCTATAGAATTTGGCAGCATAGCAATTTTATGTTGGTATGTGTGACTAGGTGTTTACATATTTTGAATCCAAACTTTGATAGGTGTGGACAAGGAATATATCTTTCATGTGCACTAAAATTCAAGACATTTGGAAGTATGAGTTAAAACTTATGGCCTAATATATTACTTATCTTTGTAAATGGTTAGTTTGGACAAATTATAAAATATTGTTTTTTTCAAAAACAAAAAAATTGAAATTGACTTTTTAGATCTCTCTCTACACATGGAGAAAGATTTAAATCATTTCATTTTCAGCAATGAGTCAAAAGTTTTGAGGAGTTTTGGTTTGCAAGTAGTTAAGGATTCCGTATTCTAAAAATAAACTTTGAAGCCTTTCATACTACTCAATTTTTAACTTTTAAAAAAAAGTAAAAGTGTAGGATGTAGATTGTTTATTACAACAATGCAACCATTGGAATTGACATATTTCAATTCTATAAATAAATTCTTAACAATTTAGTACTTTAAATCATTTTTTACTTCTTTCTACTTAATATTTTTTTTCCTATATGTTCTGCAATTTCAAAAGATATGAAAATTTTCAAGCATGTAGCCAACTTGCCTTTCATAATGAATGCAAAGTAGCATATGTGGCCAAATGACTTCAAATTTTGTACATGTCATCTACAACATATACACTACAAGATTGTACGGTTGAGATTTGTATAACTTGAATACATTTGAATCCATAAAGCTTCAAAAGCAATGATGTTTTTGAACCCCAAAAATTGAATGTCACTTTGGGGTTAAAGGTATGGACTAGTGTGCCATGTGCAGTTGCTATAGTTAAAATGAAAGTAGAAGTATTCTTTTGATTTTTTAAAGCAAAAAATAACTCAAATATCTATAACCCTTTCACTACAAGTCAAAGCACCACAAAACAAAGCCCATGCACCCCTCCTTGTCGAGGGCTTTCCAACGGTACAAAAAACTCAATTGGCACGGCAATTGGGGGTGCACGGGCCTAGAGATCTCAATGTAACAAACAAAACAAAAAGCCTATCTTAAACGTATGAGTAGATGGAAGGTGGATGGAACCCCTTCGTAGTTCCTTCATCAAATTTCGTTTCTACCAATACTAAAAACTATATCCCCAAATAAAAGTATGATCCTTCAATAAATATTATCTCTCACCCCATCCCTCGAAGAAAAAAAAAGGCAAATTCAAATCTCCAAATAAAGTAGAGGTATCTATTATTGATTGGTGCCCCATCACCAATCAATAGGGTGCCGTATTTCCGACCAATGAAAATTCATAGTGTTTTCCATTATGAAGACAAATTACCAAATTTTTGCAATCCCCTTTATTCATGTCAATTCACCTTTGAAAATATTTGCTTTGCCTAGCACTACCCTTGAACATGTTGAAAATTGCTTATTTGATCAGTTACAAGCTCTTCTACCTTAACCCAAGAAGTACGCCGCTGACATTTTAGTGTCTCATGGATAACCACGTATATTTCCATGAGGGACAGAAGTGCAACTATACATCCTCGGAATTTTGTGTGGAAAGGGGAGATCTTCTACAGTACTTTGATTTCAAATGATTGAGTTCTTTTGAATTTTTTAATACCAATTGTTCCCATGGTTTTAGAAATGATAATTTCTACAGGGACCCCCTCGTTCTTCTAGGGTTAATTCCAATTGGGTTTCCAGAGAAAGAATTCTCTCATAAGAGAAACCACCCGTGCATCCAATGAGATCACGAGAAAAGAATAAAAGATTTAAAACCTGCCAAGTCAGCTTGCTGACGTGTAACCTCGTGATATCCCCCTACTGCTCAGTCAAAGCTTCTCATTGAGATGCCTACTGTAGTTTTCCGAAACCCTAATCCAGTTCTCCGTCCGTCGTCGACCAGTCGGTTGTTGGGGTTTCAAAGGCGAACCTTCGCCCCACTCCCCYTCSCTCGTTTCGCAAATTTTCCCTCCATCCCTCCGCGTCCTCGCCGGGTTCCCGTCACCTTCCTCGCAATGTAGGCGACCTTTAGATTCTGCCTTTTTTTTTTTTTTTAAATTTTGTTTCTCTCGAATGTGTTCAGGAGTTTCGCAGCATGATTGTGGATCGCTCTGTTTTCAGTCAGTGACTTTAGCTTCGGAGCTTGGGTTTTGAGGTGCACCTTGTGAGTACGTATCTAGTGTTTCGGGTCTCGTACTGGGCTGTATAGCTTTTTTATATTTTAATTTTTTGTTCTTTTTTGCCTTTTCTGGTGAGGTGCCGTGTGAAGGGATTTTGGTGAGGATTCGGGGAGGATTGGTGGGAGGCGATTTTGTTGTAGCGGTGTGTTTCTTGGTTTAGAATTGGGAAGTTTGTGGCGAACACGATCTGGTGGAMGTTTGGAGGATTTGTGCCGGTCCTGTGTTCAGCGACGGGGAAGCTCGGAAGGAAGAAAGGCGGTTTTTGGAGGATGGTGGACGGAGCGGAGGCTGCTGCTGCTGCTGTATCTGTATCTGTATTCGTGAGCATATGATGAAGCTGGGAGTTCTTTTGGAAATGGAAGAGTGAGGAATTCGGTAGGCACGCTGTGATTAATTGGAACAGGGTTTTGTTTGGAGGAGGGTTAAGGATTTGCGGCCGATGGCATCGGAAATTGAGATAGTGGCGGAGGGTGGAACGCCTGGTCAAAATGGGGAGGTTTCATCTTCTGGAAATGGGGGTGTGAATCCTGATGAGGGGCAGAAGAAGGAGGATGTGTACACGGCTGCGGCATATGGCGATGTCGATAAGCTGCGCAGGCTGGTCGAGGAAAGGGGTTGTTCCGTACTGGACCCGGATTCGGGTGGCTACTTTGCGTTGCAGTGGTGTGCTTTGAATAATCGGACAGCTGCTGCTCAATATCTTATTGAGGTGACTATTTCTTAATTGGTTTCAGGAAGTATGCTTTCGCGTTACTCACTCATCGTTTGTCAGCGAGAATTTTATACTTAAACCTCTCAATGCCGACTTCATATTTCGTTCTTATGATTCAGACCATCTTATTGCCTGCTACTCATATCCACTTGCGAAGCTCTCTGAAGAAAATTATTTAGGCTTTTGCGATACAACGGCTACATGTTCACAGYACTCATATMWTWACCTGGCGCTGTGGCAAAGGTTCTCCTTCTAGGAGTTCCGTTGCTTTGAAGAGTTMAAGGCATAAGTGGCAGCCGTTTCTGTCTAATTGATTGCTTTCACTTGAGAAACTCACTGTCTGCTATTTAGAGGTGCATGAGTCGACAATTTTGAGCTCGAGGTGATTGCATTGTTTTTTAAGGCCTTTAGGTATYACGTGAGTTTTGAAAGAGACGATCGTACTCTAGAGTAGCCTCAGAATTCTTTTTCTTTAGTATTGCCTCACAGAGTTTCTTCTAGTTTACGAGGTAGTTCCCGCTCTACTATGGAAATCCCTCGTGACTCTGTACAGTATAGTACATGATTGAACATAAGGTTTGAGCAATTGGTCTACATTTCATAATTTAGGAACTTTCTGTAAGTTACCGAGTCAGAATCGCTCACAAGAAAGATTGGTATGCAGCGCGGAGCAGACGTGAACGCTATCGATTTTACAGGTCAAACTGCTTTGCATTGGACAGCTGTGCGTGGGTCGATACAAGTGGCGGAGTTGCTGCTTCAAAGTGGAGCTCGCATTGAATTTGCAGATTCACATGGATATCGAGTGAGCAATCCTTCACCATTGTTGTCTCTTCGTTCTGCTGTGAGGTTGTATCTTTTGCTTGTGGTAGACATTTATGTTCAATATCTTGAGCTCTTCCATAAAACATTTTGAAAATTTCTGAGTTTGCATCTGCCTGACCTTCAGACATCTCACGTGGCCGCACAATATGGACACACCGCCTTGCTTTACCATGTTGTCACTAAATGGGGCGCAGAAGTGGACCCTCCTGACCATGATGGACGCAGCCCCCTCCATTGGTAGGCCATTATCTGCTAATCTCTTTGGGTACTTATGACATCACCTGACACACAAGCTTGAGGGTGGGAGAATTTGAGCCACTCTTGATTATTGACAACTTGTTGTTCTAATGTTTTTAGAAACAGCTATGACGTGATGGATTCCTTAGGGTTCCTTTTTTTGCCTTAGTTGAAACAACGTGTTAAATGTATGCTTGCTTTTGCAGGGCTTCCTACAAAGGATTTGCGGACTGTATTCGATTGCTGCTTTTCATGGACGCTTGCTTGGATCGAGCAGATAAAGAAGGTATGCCTTTGGGCCAGTCTGTCTAGCATGCAAGCCTTTTGAATTTAGAATTGTGTTAACTTATGTTTTCAAAAAGTTGCCTTTAATTATCATCATATCTACTATCATTATCGGTTTCATTTCACCATTCCATTGCTCTTTCGCTTCACTTAAGGTGTGCGAGTAGCCAAGCTCAAACCTAATCTGTGCAGATCCTTGCTTCTTGTGAATGACAGGCTCCTAGAATGCAAGCGTTTGTGTTTCCTATGTTCATGTCGTGATGTTTGTTGCAGGGTGCACACCGCTGCATTGGGCAGCAATCCGAGGTAATTTGGAAGCTTGCACAGTGCTGGTACAGGCAGGTACCCTAGAAAATTTGATGGCCAAGGAATCTACTGGTTGCAGTCCCGCTCAGCTCGCATCCGACAAAGGCCACCGTCATGTAGCTCTATTCCTGGTAACGAATCGGTTCTAAGCCACTTGGGCATTGGTATCTAGGTTACTGGTTGTTCTATCTGGTCACTATCAAACCATTTTCGATCGATTGAGTTTGATATATCTACTAGAACAGTGGTTTTCATCGTGCGAGATTGTGAAACTTTGATCGAGAAAGATCAAACGCAATCTTTTAATGGATCTTGTTCTGAGATTTAGCTGTCACTTTCTAGTTCAATTTTGTGTTTATGTTCCTGTACCGTCTGGTTTGGCTTTCATTTTTATTGACATTTCTTTTAATGGGGTCACGGGTGTGCAGACAAATGCTCGAAGAATTTTTACCAATCGGTGGGACGACAAAGGTCGCTTTGGAAAGTTTGCGAAGCTTGGCTTAGCACCTGTCCTCTGGGCTGTAATCATTGGCCTTCTTCTAATTTTTATCAACTCTGTTATTGCATGTATCTCTTTATATGTAGCCTGTGCATCTTCCCCTCATGCTACTCCTTGGCTGGAAATGGAGATGAAATAATTTATTCTTGAGCACGGCACAGAATTTCTTCTCATGTCTATCTTTGTTTACAGGAGCCTTTGTTAAAAAGGGATTTGAGCAGCCCAGCTTTGTGGGCAGGTTACTGGGCGCAGTTATGTCCGACTTGCAAGGTTGACAGTCCACCTTTTTTATCTTATCTGATTTCGTCTACGTTGTTATTTGCACCTTTCTATTTCTGAATGACTAGTAAGGACTTGTTTTAAGTGTTAAAAAGTGTTTTTAAGGAGAAGTTTCAAACTAGGATCACGAATGACAAATCTTGCCTGCACGATTGGATGTTGCCCTGGATAGTATAAGCTCAACACCCCAAAATCAATTTAGAGGAGTGAATACAGGATTTTCTTGAATCGCTTATTTGTTCATTTATTTATTTATCTATAGTATGACTTGAAATTGGTTAGATTTATGCGTCGCATATTACCGTGGAAAACCAACACCAATACCGATCTGAAGCTCCATTTACCACCCCAAGTATCAGTTTATATAGTTAAGAAACATTTACGTTGCTTTACTGTTTGGCTTGAAGCGAATACGTGGAAAGGAACATTTTGAATCTCTAGATTTCTGCTTACACGGATCTCCTGCTATTTATACTTCTTTGTGCGTTGAATCAAGTTTTGTGTCGTGGTCGCTTGTTCTGTAGATTGTGCGGCCGTTGCGATCAAAGCATTGCTCTTCATGCAATCGCTGTGTTGATCAGTTTGACCATCACTGCCCTTGGATTTCTAATTGTGTTGGCAAGGTATGTGTCTTTGTTCTCTGTGTGCATTTATTTCAAGCCTTGCAAATCCTGTGRACGCCGTTGATACTGTTTGAAGGGTGTCTTGTTCGGGGTATATGTTTGTGATTGTATTCTTCATGTTCGACATTCGCTTATGATTATTCCTGCGAGAAGATGTTAGGAATACTGATGAAGAGATATTTTTCTGGTCATTTTTGGCAGAACAACAAGTGGGATTTCTTTATTTTCCTATGTTTGGAGGTTGCAGCCATGATTATTGGACTCTGTGTTACTCTTCATCGTAAGATTCATTTACTTTGTTAGTGCCTTTTGCAATATGGGGTGACGATCTTTCCAGTTTTCAAATTTGATYGCCTTTACCCTGATTCAAGTATTTATGAAAAGCAAGCATGACATTGTTAAGCCCGTCACTTCATGTATGTCCGACATCAAGGTTTAAGCCATAGTCTTCATATGTGCTTGGTTTTTGGTTGTTACAGGGTTATGGCTCGACCCTGCAGCGCCATCTGGGACTGGGAACTTCCTTCGGCATATTGCATTGTTCCACAGTGGTGCACTTGCATTTCTACTTGGAGATGTATTCCTTCTACTTGGCGCTGGAATGTTGACTGGAATGCAAGCCATGCAGGTATGGACATTTTTCTATAGTTTAATTTGAAGGGAGTTTGATGCCTTCACACAGTCGGGATTTCTTCAGTCAATACATTATACTATTCTCTGCAGTATGTCTAATAAGAACTCGGGCAACAGCAATGACATTGTTATCCTACTTAGCTGTGTCGTATCTTTTTATACAGATTGCACGGAATATTACCACCAATGAGATGGCGAATTCCTTGCGTTACGGTTATCTAAAGGGTACCGATGGCCGGTTCCGCAAYCCCTATGACTCTGGGTGTCGCAAAAACTGTGCTGATTTTCTTCTTAATGGCTACAACGAAGACATAGAGGTGCCRTGGGAGCCCATTCAGCAACATGGAGGCGTGTTACAGATGGGCGACAGGTATGAGTTATATATGTTTCTTTTCTACAATGCTCTTGACTCGGTGCACGGAAGACTTATTTTCAGTTCTTAACCCACAAGAACTGAAACCTAACCTAGAAATCGAAAGTCCAGTTTGGCACCTATTAGTAACTTTCAATAACATGTTTTTATTGCCAAATTATGTAAGATATGATTTCTTCTTTCTTCAATTCTGTTACCTTCCTAGAAGATTCCTCAATGACTGATTTTACCTCCTAAAGATATGGAAGCAAACACTTTGGACAATCAGTGTTATAAGTTTGAATTCTGTAACAAACAAAGGTTCTCCATTTGAATAGGACTAGCGTGATAACCTTAAATTGTAATTCCCCAAAGTATTTGACTATCTTTTGCTGAGTCGTAAATAATGCTACATTCAACCGAAATTTTTCTCTTTCCCGTCTCTGCGTTGACCTCTATTGCAGAACCAAGTAGTTTTTTTCCCCTAGCATGAATTTGCAACACGAGAATTACTTCCCGTCTTGTCTGCTTTTGCAATGCTGGAAATATTCTAATTCCGATGTCAATGGGTGCAGGTCGGTAGCGGCAGGTGCAGTGGGTGCTAGCCTTGACGGAGTGCCTGGGCAGAGCGCTAGCAATGTAGCGAATGGGTTAAGAAACCATCATGTACACTCGTCAACGTGCTCACATAACCATATCGGCCACAGTTTGGGTGGCACTCTTCCTCTAGGATTGGTAAATCTTGGCTTACCCAACCATGACCGAGATCATACTGCTTAGAGAGAAAACCCTCAATCAGGATCAATCTGTTTGGAGGTCTTGTGTATTGATTAGGTAGCTGCTAGTCGCACCTTAGTTTATGTTTCCATTAATTTATGTACACGCTTCAGAACGCAACTTTGTTCAGTCGCAGATGAATGGAGCAMTTCGGTAACGTAGAATGTATGATTCTGGGAGTCTGTACACGCATTTTCTTAATCTGGACAAAGCTTATTGAGTTTCCTCACACCTCTGGTTGGGCCACAGCACACGAAACTATAACTTTTAACCTTTTCGCCCATGTATCCCAATGTAGATTTTTTGTTTCTGTGTTTTTGACTATCAAGTGGAATGGGTGTATCCAAGTACCCCAACCTGGGTTTTCATTGGTTTTTTTTAAATTATTTTTGCACAATTATGAAGGTGTTCAAGTAACCCAAACTGGATTTCGTGGGTACTGTTGTAGGCTATGCCGTATGTAGGCTCTGGATAGAAAGAGATGTCTTTCATTCCAGATGAACAAAGGTAACTACGCCTACAATTGTTTGAATAAGCTTTGTGGCATAATTGGTGACATCTAAAGAAAGCAAGATGCAAGTGATGTAAGTGGTTAGGCAATTTTGGGAGGCACAAAGAATTAAGGGAGAGGCACCCAATGGCGACCTTGTACCCAATACCGTCAGATTCTACAGAGCATTATCATTTGAGACTATAAATGTAGGGAGGTATTACATGGCTTATTTCTTTGACCTAAATAATAAGTAATCATTTCAGACTATAAATGTAGGTAGGTACTACATGGCTTATTTCTTTGACCTAAATAATAAGTAGTCTACAGTTGAGTCCAGCTACATTTATCTTCTAGAATGAATGCATGACCTAGAAAGGGATGGCATTGGGTACATGGATGCCATTGAGTGCCTCTCCCTTAGTCATAATTTTTGAAGATGAAGGTGGTAGGACCTCAAGTCCAAATGATGCAAACTTACAAATGATGTTTGTATGAGAACCAAATTAATATGATCAACAATACTAAATACTAAATCGTTCATATTAGTCCAAGTTGGAAGTGAAACACAATAATTTCAACTYTGAGATTGTTGTGGCAAACAAATTTAACCCTATCATAAATTTTTTTTTTTGGAAAATTATGAAAACTATTATAAAAATATATTCTCTGAGTTATTTTTTCAAGAAGATGCTTAGATTCTCTAAAAAACGAGATTGTCTATAGCTTTCACTTCAATAATCCAATTGAATGAATCAAATATCTCTATCTAGACAAAAATATGATCTTTAGGGAAAAACTTTGCAATTTAATTTAAATTTTTTTAAAATCTTTTTAATAGGCAGTGTCTAAAATTGTGTTTAGGATGGCATAAAGTTTGCTTCTTGGCACTTATTGAATTAGAAATCAAATTTCTAGCAAGTTAACCCTTAAAGGACAGACCTATCACCCCGAGGAACAACTGGGTGCACTCTGTTCACGCACATGTTTAGCTTTGGAAAAATGGTACAAACCAATACTTGATGCTATCCATTCAAAAATTTCAAGAAAGACAACGCAGCACAAAACACTTTCATGTGAAGACCTTTACTATCTTCATAGAATTAGGGCTACCTAAAAATATGGAAGCAATTTAAGACACTAAATTTGACTTCCCATGATGATTGACATATGTGTGGTCACTTCTATAAAAAGAATGGATGAAAATTGGTGAGTGTCCAATGACCAAATGAGTTTTTGGTCATCCAAAGGACACAAAAAGTCAGCCTTGTCTTGCAAGGGTTAATGTGTCTTTTTGTGTTAAAAAATTTCAAAAAAGCAAAACAAAAATTCAAACTAGATTAGAACCACCCATAATTGACCAAATAAGGAATTTTGGACAAATATGGAGCAATGCAAGGCAAGGCAAATATTTTCAAAGGTATATTGATAAAAATGATGGAGATTGCACGAAACTTTGGTAATCTTATCACATGAATTGAAATTACTATGAATTTTGAAAAGCTAAAAGTGCTCCCACTCACTGCTTCCTACTTTCTTACTCACTACTCTGAGACATGTATCATGAACTTTTAGTATTGAAGAATATTATATAAAAAATTGGGGGTTTGAGAAAAATGAGGAAAGAGCTTGCAAAGTGGAGCAAAATATTACTTCTTTAATGAGCTCAACTTTTGACAATGTTGTTTTGTTAGGCTTTCAATACTTTCAAGATTTAAAACTCAATTTTTTTGCAAAGAAGATTCAAAGATTCCTCATTGACAAGAGCCTCATGTTTGAAAGAAGCATGAAAATTTTCAAAGCAAAATGATGTTGCCTTTTGCTTGCCCAAGTTAGGGCTTAACACAATAAGGATGCATAATTATTTTCAACCATTGGATCTTCATTAAAATTAGATTTCCTCAAATTTTGTTTGTTCATCTAATCTTAGAAAGGTGTGGCAAAAAAAAAATTGATGTCGCAATTTAGATGCCCAAATTACTCAAAGCTATTGTTGGCTTATAAACAAAGCTTGCAAAGCTCTAGGGTTTAMTAATTTAAGGAAGATCATTGTAATGCTATTAAAAAATGTTATGCAAGGAAAAACATTAAAAAATATTGAACCTTGGTTGGTACAAAATTTGTTGTTTATATCTTATTTGAAAAAGTGGATTTATATTAAGTCACAATAGATTTAATCATTGATCATTATACTAAAATTTTTGTTCAAAATATGAAATTACACCATTATATATTTTTCAATGTATACCTTTACTATAATAATGGCATAGAAAGAATAGTTCATTTTGAATACCANGTATACCTTTACTATAATAATGGCATAGAAAGAATAGTTCATTTTGAATACCAAAAACTTTGTTCAAAATATGAAATTACACCATTATATATTTTCCAATGTATCCCCTTACTATAATAATGGCATAGAAAGAGTAGTTCATTTTGAATACCTATAGTTTTCAATTTCAAAAATAAATTATATTGATCAATGTTATACTTAAAAGAGATAACCATTCTTTAAATTGTCTMCAATAGAATTATAACCTCTAACTTTGATGAGAAGTAGAAGGGCTACAAGAAAATATGTGGAGTTGAAGTGTATTTCTAATTATGATGGGTTCATTTATGGTATTGTGAAGGTGACAACTTTGTATTATGATGGTATTCAATGAAGTTTCTTAAAATTGAACCTTTTGCATGGGTATTGCTTTGATATTT
The DNA here is from genome assembly GCA_006891605.1 of Pleurozium schreberi. Taxonomy (NCBI): domain Eukaryota; kingdom Viridiplantae; phylum Streptophyta; class Bryopsida; order Hypnales; family Hylocomiaceae; genus Pleurozium; species Pleurozium schreberi. Next base: position 56,540 of record VACF01002511.1, on the reverse strand, counting down.
TGCTTTGATATTATAAATATCTTTTCTTTGATGTGCATGAGATGGATTATGGATTAATTAAGTCAACAAATGATAGTCTTCTTCAATATTTACATTGGCTCATTGTGGCTCCAAAATTTATGCAACCCCTAGCATTCCGCTTCATGGGTATAGTTTTTGCCAATGTACAAACTCATTCTTCATTTTCAATTCCAAACTCATGGTACCAAAGGACTTATCATAATGCTTTTGAGGAAGAACTATTAGTAGAACAATTTATTTTTATTTGATTTTCATAAGAAGAGTCAATATCATAATTGAAGGTTATTATTCATGTTCTCGAAAATAGAAATTGTACACTTGAAAAAATGCTTTTGAAGTTTATAATTTTCAAATTTAAAACTTGAGGAACTTTTAAGGGAGAGGCACCTAATGGCGTCCTTGTACTCAATGGTGTCCAATTCTACAAAACATAATCATTTCAGACTATAAATGTAGGTAGGCAATACATGACTTATTTTGTTTGATCTAAAATAATAAGCAGTCTACAGTCCGGCTACATTTATCTTCTAGAATGAATGCATGATCTAGAAAGGGACAACATTGGGTACATGGACACTATTGGGTGCTTCTCCCTTAACCCGTAAAGACTAAGGAGCCTACTTTGAGCTTTTTGTGAACTAACACAAGCTCTATTGAATTCATAGTTTGGAATTTTTGCCTAAATTTTCAGTGTGGATGCTACTTATGATAAGCTACATATGAGGCTTTTTTTTTAATGTTACTATGACTATGAAGAATATTGAAAAAATTAGAAGTTATTTTTGCAATTTCAATGTCAAATTGGGTAGTAAAAAATATATTAATTATTTGAAGCTTTGTTTCAAGGGGTCTTTCTAGTAAAGGGTTCTAGAAAAGGTTTACTTTTATTTCAATTTCAAACTTGGCAAGCTAAAAATGTAAATTAAGAATAGATTACTTAATTTTAATTTTATAGGATTGTATATATTGATGCCTTCTCAAAAACATTAGAACCATTCAATTCCAAATAATATGGTGAAAATTACAAGGAATTTTATTTTATTGGCAATGAAGGCAAAAAAAGATTTTAAATTGTCTTTTAAACTAAATTTTGATTATCTTTTACAAAAACTAAAGCAAAGGAAATCAATTGTTTAGTAGAATATTTTTGCCATTGGAATTAATAATTTTTAATTTTGTGTAAAAGTAATTTTAGCATTTTAGGCTTTTCTTTCGTTCAACATTTTTTGGTTAAATTTTTTTACATACATTTTCAACCTATTCTTCAACATATTGACTAAAACTCACAAGTTATAGACCATAGTTAGTTAGTTTTTTTTTTTTTTTTTTTTCTGAAAATGTTGAAGAACAAAATATCACCTAATGGAAGGGCTAAATTGCCTCCATTTTGAAGCTTAGGCATATTGAACTTGCAATGGGTGGGGATTTTCACTCTAAAATTTTGTGAGGATATAAAGTACTTGAACAAGTCAACTAAAGGATCTTCTAGTCGAAATTATTAAAAATAGATGTAGATGGAAATTTTAGCCTAGCTTTGAATTTGAGTATTTTGAAGTAGTTTTGGGCTTCTAAACCTAAAAAAACTTTAAGAACCAACCCCTAATGCAAGTGGGAACCACCATTAGATGTTTTTTGGACCGTTTAGAAGACTGCAAGTTCCTAGGCTGTGGGAACACATTGGAAACTCTAGGAACTTTGCCACGTAGGTAGTCTGATGTGGTACAGAGACTGCCATGTTAGATTAAACTAATTAATTAATTAATTAAATTATTTATTAATTATTTGATAAATATTTTTTTGAAAAAGAAAAAAGAAACTGAATCAATTTTCAGTTTCTTTTTTCTTTCTAAGATTTCTGAAAATAATTTTTTTTTTTTTTTTTTTTTGAAATCCAAAATTTCAGACCAACAGTCGCTGGTTCTTTGTAACAAGGAACAATTTCGGGGAATAGCCCCGAAACAGTCTCTTGCGGGGCTGAAAAAACATATACTTCAATGTAGTCTATTATTTCTATATTTCTCTATTGCAAGGTTGAATATAATAAAATATTTTACAATTGCCCACTTATGAATAGGGGCAACTTCCTTTTAGGGGTTAACCATAAAAAAATCTAAACCATGACTAAGGGAGAGGCACCCAATGGCGTCCTTGTACCTAATGCCGTTCAAATATGCAAGACATAATCATTTTAGGCTATAAATGTAGGTAGACGATACATGGCTTATTTCTTTAACCTAAAATAATAAGCAGTCTATAGGCCCGCTACATTTATGTTCTAGAATGAATACCTGATCTAGAAAGGGATAGGATTGGGTACATGGACGCCATTGGGTGCCTCTCCCTTGTGTAACTAAACTCCAACATCCATCAATAAACCAATTTGTCCTACAACCAACCTCTTACAATATTAATGTCACCACATAAAATTTAATTTTAGTAAAAAAAATTGGTACAACACAATAATATTTCAGCCCGCTTTATTTTAATGATTCTACAAATAAGTTAGTGGGACAATGGTCACACGTATTAAAATAATAGGACAAATGAGTGCAACTTATRCTGATATGACTCGCACTCAACAGCCATAGACCAGGCCTTGCAATCGTGTACGAAAAGCTATCATCACAGAGAACGAATGACTTCAAATTTTCATCCTCATTCATCCATGTTCATCCGTTCTCTGAGCCTTCGTCCAAGGAGAGAAGAGAAGAGAGATTCTGGCAGGCAGCTTCGAAGCATTTTTGCGTGCTCAGTTTGCTCTCGATTGTTTTAATTTCTTGTGCACTTCATGGCGCTGATCTCTGATTCTCTTTGTCGCTGAAATATTTCTCTTGATTTCATCACTTGCGGGGAATTTTGGAGTCGAAGTTCTCACCTCGCGAGCAAATCCTTAAGCATCGAAGGCCGTTGTCTACTTGCATTGTGTCGCGCGGTAATTTTCATATTCTTCTGCTCACTTTAGAGATGGAGGAATAGTATTGTTGAAGCTACGTTTCAGTTATGAGAAAAGTTTTTAGTAGGATTCTGCAATTGGTTGCGCAAGTTTTAAAAGTCACGTGTTAGTATTGTGTGATTTGATGGAGAGTGAAAGTTGGTTAYGAGCATTTTTCGATGTAGTTTATCTGAGGATTGGGGAAGTCGACCTCAGCTTTTTCAGTGGGATGAGTTTAGGGTTGCGCCTTTACCTTTTTTCCTCAGTAAGATGCTATCCGGTTTTGGTGAACTGTAATTTTTGCATTTGTGTAAGTAGAAAATCTTGAGAAGCTTGAGAATCTGAGGCTGGCAAGGTGAGTCATCACCGCGGTGAGTGGTTCGTCTTCTGGCCTCGGTGGTCTGCAAAGCGATGAAAATGTTAGAATGTGTTAAGCGAGGTAGAGAGACATCTTGTGTGTGAAATGTAGTCTTGAAACGAAAGACATATTTGATTAGAAATTACAGATATGTTGTGCATTAGGTCAGGGTGCTCCAGTTGTTTTTTCTGAACTTCGAGGTTTGATTATTTGATTGGTCTACAGCTGGCAGCTTCGAAACCTTGAAGTGCAACATAGCTGCATTGATTCTTGAATTTKAATCGACAACAAGTTGCAACACTTGAAGCCTTATTTCAGGTTATTTGCATCACACTCGGGGCTTATTTTTTGTGTTGGTCTACTTCAATAGCATATTGCCTCAGTTTTCTCAAGCAGATTCCATCGGTTTTCATTGAAAGATGCTAATGTCTTAGATTTGAAACTATTGTTTGCGAGACAACTTCGGAGTTCGCTCTGCAATTGTGAATTTGGTCATGGGGAATGGCACCCATTTCATTTGCTTTTGTGACAAGAATCACAATCAATTTTCATTCTACATTCATCCTTTTTATATAGTTTTCTTTATATCCTTCTATTGTTGTGTCATTTAGGAGAATGCATTTTGTGGACATGTTGATGTGTTTGGCTTTTCGCACATTAAAACGGGCATTGCATTGGGAGTAGAGTATTTCTGTACAAACCCAAATGYAGTCGGCATGAAAGTTTTGGTTTGAGTTTGAGTTACTAATATTTTTGTTCGTTTTCCCAATTCTGCATCGATTGAATCRGATWTCTTTGTCGGAAGATGTCTGACTCTGATAGTGACGCGTACGATTCTGACGAAGTGAATGAGGCGTATGAGGAGGCCGAGGCAAGTCTTAAAGATGGGACAATTAAGTGTGTAAACTCTGACGGCACATATAGGTGCCCATTTTCCCCGGGTCGCAAGAAGCAGGACTACAAATATAGTGAAATATTGCAGCATGCTGTTGGAGTTGGTAAAGGGAAACGGGGACCTGTGCCTGCCGGAAAGCATCGTGCCTTGAGARAATACCTGGAAAAAGACATGGCAGCAAAGGCACAGCCTCAGGCGGAGCGAGTCGTGCATTTACAGCAAATCATACCTTCCAGGGTGGACATCGAGGAGAAACGGGTCTGCCCGTGGATGGGCATTTTGCAAAACATAGAGATCCAATCTCGAAGGCCTGGAGATGATTTCCGAATTGGTGCTGGTGCAGCAGAAATTAAAGAAAAGCTCAAGGTATTTATYACTTCTTCTCCATGTGTTGCTTCTTTAAATAGGTTGACGTCCGTATTACGAATATGTGATATTCAACCGTCTTCTCATGTMATCTACTACTAAACCATCTCGTTGTTGATAATAAATTGTTTCCAGGCCTTCAATCCAGAATCGGTGAAGGTTCTCTACGATTTCAGAGGTCATCTCGGTGTGGCTGTCATTGGATTTCGAAACTCAATAGATGGTTTCAAGGATGCCGAAGCATTTGAGAGCAGTTTCTATTACAAGAGGCGAGGACGTAAGGATTTTGAACAAGATTATCCAAGTAAATGTGGCACTCACTTGTATGGATGGATGGCTACCAAGAAGGTATATTTCTTTGCCGAGAATTTTATTTTGTTTAATTCCTTAGAGGTTGTATTTATAATAGTGATGGAATTGTGTCACTTGTGCAGGATGTCGAGAGTTCGAACAAACTTCTATCTGACCACCTGAAGTCAAATGGTGATTTGAAGAGTTTGCCAGACATTGTGAGGGAGCTGGAACTCAAAACACTTCAACAGGTGGTTGTTCTCAAGGATGCCGTTTTAAAAAAGGACGATGTTTTGAAAGAAACTTCTCGGCAGAACTGGRGCTTGTCAAATAAGGTGGATTATGTCACTTCTCAGCGTGAACAAGCTGAACTAGAGACRCAGAAACTGAACGAGGCTCATAAAAAAGGTRAAACGGTGTATTATTTGCTTTGAATTAGAGCTTATTTCTTGGTGATGGTGACAATTACGAGGGGGATTGTTTGCGATGTCTCTGAAGTGCTCATGGTAACTCTGTCCGCAGAACTTGAGGATTTGCAACGAGCGCAATCTTCAGTAGCAGAAGAGCATGAGAAGAACATGCGCGCCCTCCGATTGAAAACCGAGAGCAGGATGCTGGAGCTAAAACGGACGATCACTGAACATGAAAAGTTGAATTTGGAGAATGAGGCTGAGAAGGCTCGACAATGTGAARAAAAAGAGGATGTAATCAGCAAATTCAATAGTGCYTCCTACTTACTTATTTTAAGTCCTACATTTGTTTGGCAAAATTCTGTGCTGGTTTCTGACGATCGAATTCTTTTGGTTCCATGTGTAGGCCGAAAGATTATTAACATTGCTAAAGGGTCAACTCAAGCAGTACCAAGCCCAAGAGTCTAAACAGGTCGAGCTCATCAATAAGCACAAGGTTGGTACTCTGACTCCACTTTTAGTGTCTACTGCACTGGACRCACAGTGAGATATGTTACCAMGTCATCTTATCTATCTCATCATAGCAGATGCAAACGTTTAGATTTGATCGCATGTTCGCAGGAAGAGAGGGAAAATTTCGAGAACGAACTACAAGAACAACGGAAGAAACTCCAAGCGAAGCAGAGCCGCGAATTGGAGAGTCAGCGAGTGGCAGAGCAATTGGAGGCAGAAAAAGCCAAGAAGGCTGAGATTGTAGGGTCTCAGAGAGCGGAGTCTGATTTTGAAAACGATTGCAGCAACCAGAAAATTGCGGAGTTGGAGGAAAAGTTGAAAGACCTTGAAGACGATGTGGAAGATAAGGATGCTCTTCTATGTACATTGACAACGGCCCAGAGACGAGCAAATGATGAAGTTGAGGCTGCTAAGGACACAATATTATACTCAAAGGTACGTGTTCTTTCAAGATCCTTAAAATAATGTGGTCGTAGTAAGATATTTTGTTCTTTCACATGCACAACTGACTCTCTAATTCAGCTGATTTTTTAATCTGATTTGGGAACTAGATGTTGCACAAGTACAAGACATCAGAGATTGGGGTGAAATACCTGGGCGAGCTACATACCGAAGGATGGTTTGAGGTTTGTGAAGATAAGTTCAGTACCCCAGAAGCATTCTCGGCATGGACGAGTAAGATGGATGAGAAATTACGAGGTCAAGATTTTGTTCCACTGAAAAGAGTGCCCGATGGCAACGGGGAAAAGGTCTGATTTCCTCTAACCATGGTTTCTTCACTTCGATATTGAGGAGAATAATGTTCCATACTTCCCTTCACATCGATTACACCRKAAAATGTGATCAATGTGAATGGATCATTATTCTCGATTACATGAAATCTGGTATAAATAAAATCACATACATTTAAGTGTTTCAAATAAAATCACATACAGCCATATCTCTTGCTTACTCAAAAGACGTGATGTGTTTGTTGTAAATTTTGCAGTACGTGGTTRATGATGATGACAAGACATTGACTATGCTTCGCAATAAGTATGGCCCTGTAGTGGCCGATGCCGTTGGAGCTGCTGCCTTGGAGATCGAAACGTGGAACCCCAGCGGCAGGTACATAGTYCAAATGCCGTGGGATTTCAAAGCTAATAAGAGAGCTACATTAAGTTTGGTCTTCGAGCATTTTGTGAAAATAATGAAGAACTTAGAGAAGGATTTAAAGGACACAAGATTGGAACTCAAGGAGAAGAACAAGCAGCTGGTGGCATTGCAGAGAAAAGGCCAAAACTCGATGACTCCTACTCTTGCTCCGTCAAGGAAAAGGGGTCGTGCATAACATATTAGCATTGGGTACGTACATAGGAGCTATTAGCAAGTACCACAACCCCTCCAAGACTTGAGTTTTGGCTTGAGATATCATCTATTACCTTTCCTGTTCAAATTGTTCAAATCTTGGGGTACTCATTTGAGCAATCACAGTCTTGCCATTCTAGCTTGTGTAAGGGTGATTTTAGCATTCACGGCATATGCTATTCAAATATTGTGTGTTTTGATGTTTATTGCAATAATTGGTAAGTATAATTATCTTTATACTTTATCTATTACTTTTCCAAATTTATATGTCGTCGATTACATTTCCTTCATTCAACACTTCTGAAAAGGGTACTTCCAATTTCGTTGTAATTGTTAAGAAATATATTATTTCTTATACGCTTGCCATGTGACCTTGGATGAGTCATCTAAAGATTAGGTACGAATCCTTTGGACGAATAGGAGAAGAGTACTATAGATCTTCTCTCTTTTGAGTATATACTTCATTATAACATTTGATGTGACATTAGCCATGTGACATTTGATGTGACATTTGCATATTTTGGTGTTTCTACTCTTGTTTTTGTTTCATTTTATTTTACTCGCAACACGTTATTAGGATGCTTTCACACTTTTGATTTCTTAGTTTTTTCAACTTTCGATTTTGGATTTTTTTAGGAAGAGGTTTTGCATCCCCGAACCATTTTTCTACTCTGTTCCTCTTATCTGTTGCTCTGTGCTTCCTCTCCTTCTACTCGGTTTGCTCCCTCCTGGCCCTTCCCGGCCCTTCCAACTCTCCTCTTGGCCTACTCTCCACCCTTCCACTTGCCTCCATCTTCCGGCTTGCTTCCACCCTAGCCTGCTTCTACCCTTTCACAGTTTTAATTTAATTTTTTTTCCCCTTCTTCTTCCTTACCTCTTTGTCTTGACAGCGTTGTCGGGTAGAAAAGAGCGCATTTAGGGAATACGCAGGGTATCTGACTGCTAGTTGTTGAGTGTTGATAGGGTTGTATGGAAAACTTGACTCTTCACTTGAATCTTTTATCGGCCTATCCTGTGGTGGCTTTATAAGAATAAAGATAAGGGTGTGATAAAAAAACAAGTCTTCGGACGGGTGAAACAGGACGGCCAGACTACGAGTTGACTGTCCGGAAGATTGGCTTCTAAATTTCAAATCCACGGTGACCAAGAAGCGCCTTTCATCAATAGGAATGACATGAAAGTGACCATGTGGGTGATCAATCCCACTTAGTCGTTAACAAACACAAAATAGGACTAATAACTGTCATATTAAATGACTACATAGTCCGCAACAAGGTTTACAATGAAAAATTGAAATTACAATTAGCATTCAAAGTTGGCTGAGAAAAAAAAAGCCACAAGCCACAACACACGAGTCTTCAATATTCTTATCCCATGAGTCCCAAATCTTCAATCTTGAGTCTTGAAATCTTCTTATGTTCATAAACTTAAAGAAACCCCAACAAGTTTTAAGAAAAACTTAGTCCTATACTTACTACGACCTTCAAACTAGTGCCATAGGTGCTCTAAGAACTCAAATGTTAAGTGCTTTAGCAATTCGGAAAGCTAAAAGTACAATTTAAACACCCTCAAAATTTCAAGTCGATCTAAATTACTGTCCAAAAGTTATTGGAGAGCAAAGTCTCGGCCTTCTCTTTTGAAATCTAAAAAATATTTCTTTAATTCTTGAAAATCTCAAAAAGAAAGGCAAAAATTGCAAACTCTAGTAATCGCCCGAATCTCTGCTCCTCTTCGTTGGGTGGCAGCAGACCCTCTTCCACTCACACGCTTGTAACTTTTAACTCACAACTTCAAATCAAGCAAGAGAGATCTCTTTGGAAGCGCAAAATCAAAAGAGAAAAAAAGTCAATTTTCATTTCAAAATATTTCTTACAACAACAACTATCGCCAATCAAACTTTCGGCTTCTCCATACATACTCTCCAAGAACACATAATATACTATTTACCACTACCACCACTCAAACTCAATGTAGAAGATGCCTACCTACCTTCTAGACCCTTAAGATAGGAGGAATTAGCCCATGATACACCACATGGGCCTCTACACCTCTCCATTGGCCCTAGGAAACAACCAAAGGTAAGTTTCTATTCTATTTCTCAGGCCAATGAACCCTAAAGGTTCAAACTAGTAGGCAATTCACTTCTACCCTGCTAATTTTCAATTTCTAACAAACAAAATACTGAAATTTTAAATTAGCTAGAAATCTTCAATCCAAACTAAACCAAGGTAAAAATTGAAGTCAAAGAAGGGTGCTATTCTATCTACAAGAACTTGAAGATGGGCCTAATAGTGTTAGCCATGTAATCTACACGTTCGGCCTCTGTTAGAGGATTCACTGGCCCTTTCAACCATCGTTGATGGTCAGTGTCTTCTCTATCTGACCTCATCATACAAAAATATTGGTTTTTGTTTAATTCCTCATAATTTACTTCAAATGTCACATCTCGCGTGCCTTGCTCAACACATTGGCGAAGAAATTGCCGGTTGAGATGGTTGATTTGACAACTTAGACAAAGAAAACTCTAACTTTGCCTCCGGAGCAGCTGTTTGATCTTGCGACTCCATAAAAACCCTCCAGTTTGATATTGCAAAGTTGAACATCAAATCTAAATACAAATTCTAAACTTGAAAGAATACTCCAAACCAGTGAAATTTGCCTAAGGCTTTTGCCCTATATATAATTTCAGTGGCAACAAGCGTTATATTGAAGCTAATGGAAGCGTCACCAATAAGTTTTGTCCTCCAAATAAAAAATCTTCATAAAATATAAAATAAATACATTTTTTATACAGCATATGTATTTACAGCATGACAACGTTTCCACTTTCCTTGGACTAACTTCCTCTTCATCTCTAATGTTCCTTTCTCCATTCTCCAAACTCCCCCTCCACACTATTTTATTTATTTAAATTAATCCACCTTGGCCTTTTACATTTTCAGATTTTATTTATCTTTATCTTTATCTTTATTTTTATCTTTATCTTTATCTTTTAGGTCATTTCAAACCCTAATTTTCAAAATCTTCATTTTTCTATCATCTTCTATTTTCTATCACGGTTACTTCGACCTCTTTTGTTATTACATCTACGACAGTATCGATGGCTGCCACTATTGCTAAATCACCACGACATCAGTCCCTTCTTTTTCTTCAATTAACAGCTGGTGGAAGTAATTATTTATTATGGGCAAAAACTATAAAAGCGCATATATTTGTGGAGCAATTATCAGACTGTATTTCTTTTGATACTACAAAAGCGCATATATTTGCAGAGCAATTATCATATTGTATTTCTTTTGATATTGCAAAAGCGCATATATTTGCAAAGCAACTATCAGACTGTATTTTTTTTATACAATTACTAAAGTAAATAACTTTGTTTCTGCTGCTATTTCCTGATAAATTTTGCTTTTACTGCGTCGTCACCTTGTTCCTTATCTGCAGCATCAATATCTAAAACTTAAAAACCAGATGAATTTTGGAAAAAGCTCAAATCTCGGTTTGATCATCAGACAACCATCTTTCTTCTTAGAGCCCTGCATGATTGGACTCATTTACGAGTATTGGATTTTTCAACTCTTATTGCGTTCAATAATGAATTGTACCGTATTATCTCACAACTAAGATTGTGCAATTAGAAAATTACCTAGAAAGAAATGATTGAGAAAACTCTTTCAATTTTTCCACCCGCATCTGTTGTCTTTCTACAACTGTATAGAAGTATGAAATTTGAGAATCACTCAGATCTCATGTCTCTATTGCTTCTTGCTGAAAAGCAAAACGAACTCTTCTTGCGCAATATTGAGGTTCATCCTATTGGAACTACGATTCCTGAGTCTCATGCTATTAAGGTTTCTCATATGAAGCCTAAGCCACACAAATTTAGAAAATTTCGCAATAAACAGTCTAGTAGTTATAATCGTGACCTCTAACAGGTACAGAGAAAAAACAATATGTTTTCTACTAACAACCACAGTAAGCGTCCGTCAGAGACACATTCATGCCACAAGTGTGGTAGAGTGGGACATTTGGCAAATGCTTGCCAAACATCAAACTGTTTTGTCAAGATGTTTCGAGAAAATAAAAAGCTCTGAGTTCACTCATGTGAAGCCTACATCATGGATGCATCTATAAATCCATTTGGAGCTAATGACCTGGAAACATATGTTGCTGAGGACATCTCTACTTGTGAGTCTTGTCATGCGCTCCTTGATTCTACAACTAGTCATACAATCCTACGGGATAAACAATTTTTGATGCAAGTAATCTTTCAATCTGGCAAACCAGAAACTTAATGACTATGGCTGGATCAAATGTGTTTCTTTTTCAGGAAAAAACAGCCATGGTGATTCTGCCTGAGGGCAACACCATCACATGCATGCGTGCTATGTTTTCTCGCTTTGCGCCTCGAAGCCTAATCAGCTATAGAAATATACACACCAACGGTTTGCATCTCTCGACCAAAATTCTAGATAAACGAGAGGCTCTAGTTTTTGTACAAAATAATAAAGTAGTGGAAAAAGCCTTTGCTGCAACAAGTGTCTCGTATCCGAATGCATTCCGTCCACTTGTTGTTTCTAGTTATGCTTTATCTTCTAAACTGATAATAAAGTTTCACTTTGGTATGAAGACTGGATCATGTAGGCTCTACTTTATTTCGAATTTTTTTTTCCATGTACTGCTGGTCACACTTTGCAAGTAGCGGATATTAATTTTATGACATCATGTCAAGCATGAATGCAAGGCAAACTCATTACCAAACCGTCTCTATGAAAACTTCTTCATGAATTATCACCTATGCTTTCAAAGTTTCATGGTAATATATGTGATCTAATTATTGTTACGTCTGAACCATTTCGATATTTTTTGGTCTTGGTTGATACATCGTGCAAACAATCACATGTCTCGTTATTATCCAATCAAATCATTGGTTTATTACATATGGATAATGCTCAAGAATTTTGATCAAAATCTTTTGAAGATTACTGTACTACCACAAGGATTGAATTGACATATTCCGTTCCATATGAACATGCTCAAAATAGACTGGTTGAGTCTTTTTATCAAGCAGATCCAACTTATTACAAGGTCATTGCTACTTCATGCAAATTTGCCTTTCGTTGATGTGAGGTCATGCAGTTCTCCATAATGGGACTCTTATTCACCTCCGTCTTTCATCTATGGAGATTACTTCTTCACAAGAGCTTCTTTCTGAACGGGTTCCAAATGTTTCTCACTTACGAGTTTTTGGTTGTCGTGTATGGGTTTCAATTCCGGAACCTCAACACCATACTATTGGAGCTCACTAACAAGATGGAATTTATGTTGGTTTTGATTCTTCAAGCATTATTCATTACATCAATCCATCTACTGGTACGTTACTTCGTGCTTGTTTTGCGAATTGTCGATTTGAAGAAAATATATTTTCATCTTTAAGAGGAGGAGCATCTATTCCAATAAATTCTTTAGGCATTACATTCAAGGCCTATGAGATTTTTATCTTGAATCCTAATCCTAGAACATCATTAGCTGAAACTAAGGTTGCCAAAACTTTGCACTTGGAAAAGATTGCGGATCAGACACCTGATGGTTTGAACGATGCATCAAGAATTACTAAAACTCCATTGAATGAAGCTCAAAGTCTTCCTACTCGAGTCTTAATATCAGACATTACTTCAACTCCAACTTCTCAACCAATTTCAAGCAAATGGACTTGTGAACCGGATAAATAGCCGCGCAAGCGCAAGGTTGTAACTGATACTATTTATCCTTCTATACTTATAGCAACCGTTGCCGATTTTACGGGATCTCTAATATCTGATTGTCCGTTTGCATCTGCTATCACTACAACTCTTGAAAAAGCAGTTTCTGAGCAAAAAAAGTCTCGATTGAATATAGAGTTATCAGTGATGTACTGCAATATTACTGTTGTATGGGACAGAGCATCAACTAATATAGCTGAACTATTAATCTATATGATTGTAATACATATTTCTTATGAGAAAAATGATCCTGACTCAAGTACTATTGAAGAAGCAATGCGTCAATCTGACTAGCTCAAATGGAAAGATGCTATTGAGGAGGAGTATGCCTCTTTGCGTAAGAGACAAGTTTTTGGACCTATTGTGAATAATCTCACTTCTCGATTTCTTGGATACAAGGTGATGTTTATGTGCAAAAGTGATGAGAAATGTTAGATATTCTGTTACAAAGTTCATTTTGTTKCTTTAGGGTTTACACAAAAATTTGGTATTTATTTTGATTCTACGTATTCACTAGTTATGGACTTAATTACTTTTTGATATCTTCTTGGTATGACAGTACATACCATCCTTGAGATCTGTCTTATAGATGTAGTAACTATTTATTTATACGGATCATTGAATACCCATATTTATATGATAGTTTCACCTGCTCTTGAAACCACCAATTCAACTGCATCCGTTCCAAGCAGGCATTGTGGGGTTAAATTACAAAAAGCATTGTATGGTCTGAAATAGTGTGGACGCATGTGGTATCAACGACTACGGGATTTTCTTATTCAGCATCACCTTATAAACGACTCATTGCTTCCATATCTCTTTTTCAAACGAGACAAAGATGGATTTGTCATCATTGGAGTATATATTAATGACTTAAACCTTGTGGGTACTAAATCTGCATGTATTATAGCTATTCAATTTTTTATGCGCGAATTTAAGATGAAACTGCTTGGCAATGTTACTTTTTGCATTGGCTTATAAGTTTTGTAAATGAGAGACGGTAGTATTTTCCTTTCACAAACGACCAACATCAATTGAATCTTGCAACGATTTGATATGATGGATGCTTATCCACTTTTTACCCTTATGGTTGGTTGTAGCACTAAAACTGATGGCCCTATTGACCTTGCAAGGAAGAAGAAGCATTAAGTGAACAATACCCATACCTTGCTGCGGTTAGAGCATTTTTATATATTTGGCCACATCCACAAGGCTTGACATTGCATTTGCAATCAGCGTCCTTGTAAGGCATAGTGCTCATCCTACATTACAACAATGGAATAGCATCAAGCATTTTCTTCGCTATTTGAAAATAACAGAAGATTTCGGATTACATTATACTCAATCTTTTGATCCCACATTGGTTGGATATATTGATGCTGGCTATAGATCTGATCCAACAACATCCAAGTCTCACACTGATTATGTTTTCTTACAACATAGAGCTTCAATATCTTGAAAATCGGTAAAGCAAACAATAACTGCAACATCGTCTAATCATGCAACAAAATTATTGATTTACATGAAGCATCTCGGGAATGCATTTGGTTAAGATCAATTGATAAATTTATTCGAACAAACTTTGGATTACCATATGATGATTCTCCAACTATCTTGTATGAAGACAATTATGCTTGTGTTGCAGAAATACAGTTGGGTTGTTAGAGATGATAAAACCAAATATATCGACCCAAAATATTTCAGTTTTAACCATGATTTGATCACAAACCAAACACTTGAAATCAAATAAAATTATATCAGCAGGTAATCTTGCTGATCTTTTCACCAAGGCTCTTCCATTATGTGTATATCATCGACTTGTTCATGGCATTGGAATGCGATGACTCAATATTTTAGAGCAAGAGATTTGATAGATTTTATTATGAAAATTGTAGAAACCTTTTGATATATTTCCATGGATTTTTTCCACTGGGTTTCACTATGAGAATAGATTGATAAAGGTGCTGTACTCTTTTACCTTCATCTGTGGTTTTATCCTTGATTACAATCAAGGTTTTTCCAGATAAAGTTTTAATGAGGCAGCAACAACAATAATCTTGCTGGACTACAAAATGTATTGAATAGGTTATTGCATAAAAAAAAGGTGGATCGTGGTGAGAACCACGGTTTAGAGATCAATGCAGGAGCTTGTTAACAATCTTAGGGTGCTTTGCATCTTGTCACAGCACAGTTCAGAGGTGGAATAGCAAGTCGGCTATTTATTCCTGCTTCACTAGCGTACAAAGCCGTGGATTATCCGGGCCAGTGGATGAGTCCAACGAGAATCAAAACCCAAATCGGTCGGTTAACCAGTTTAGGTATTTTATTTTATTTTACTTTTATTGTGTCGAGTGAGAAAGAGTGTTAAAAAATATATTATTTTTTATACGCTGGCCATGTCATTCCATATTACTTTGGATGAGTCATCAAAGGTATAGGTAGGAACCTTTTGGACGGATAGAAGAAGAGTACTACAAATCTTCTCTCTTTTGTGTATATACTTCAATACTTCACCATAATGTTTGATGTGACACTTGGTTCTTCTTGCACACTTTGGTGTTTCTACTCTTGTTTTTGTTTYATTTCATTTCACTCGCAACAATAATCAAGGTCTATTTGTTTATGTGCTTTCAATTGAATATTTCTAGCTCTAGTGTGTGAAATCTTTGAATTTAACCCTATGAGGGCTCTGCCCCGATACTCAGGTAGCCAAGCCAAAAAATAAATTCTATAATGAAAATTATTCATTGAATAACTTTTTTTCCTTAAGTGTCTTTACTAGGTGAAAATGTGTGATCTTTTTGCATCTATGTAACAACAATAAAAGGCATCTTGAATGCATTTCAATACATTCTTTGGATATAAGATGTCCTTCAAATTGTTTTAGAATCCTTCAAAAACCTTCAAAAAAGTGGTAGAATGCTACTGCTGGCAACAATCTGTTAGAGACGGCCTGAATATATTTTATGCAACAATAATGACGAATTTACTTTGAAACACTCTCAATGGGAACAACAGCATTACCATTGAGTCGCTGGTCGCAAAAAATTATAATGGCAAATCTCATAAAAATACATGCAAACTTATGTTGCCATGTGGTAAAAAAGAGCGATCAGCCAATGGCATGCAAAGAAGAGAACCTATTGTTTCATATATGTATGAAAAATCTGGGAGTGTCAACCTTACTAATGTAAAGAAAAAAGGAACATGCCCAGAATTTGAATGTAGAACCCTCAAAACAGAATCTGCACTAACTTGTCGGAAAATACTAACCATGTTGGAGCTGAGAAACTGAATTTAATTTGTAACTACGAATTCATGTAACTCCAAAGCAATAGAGCATCAATAACATCGTCTCTCTCTGTCAATACAAGCGGGGACTCCACAAAACCCCTACTTACTACTCTTCATTCACATCAGCGCTTTCAACACGTCGAGGTCTTCTCTCTGCCCTTGACAACGGTTGGCTTCCCGTGGTGTTAGCAGAATCTTCAATTGCCGGCGTTGGTTCACCGTCATCGTCGTCCTTCTTGACCTGACGTTCCTGCTCTACGGCCAAGTCCTTCTTCATGGCTTCAAATCTATTGTGGGCAGGGAAAATCAACAGATGAAAATTCCATTAATTATAATAAAGGAAGGTATACACGTTGGTTTGATGACTCTGAAACATGCATATTGCATCAACACAAGYTAGTGAAGTGAGAAAGCTTGGTAAGTAAGTTCTTATAAAAACAATATATGTAGCTACTTCAAAACTGAGCCCTAGCCCCAAATATGAAATAAGATTCATAGCCCCTAGCTGCAAGTTTGTTCTGATTATCACTTTGAAATCTCATAAACCAGGGATTATCGGCTTTCGACACACGAGGCGAGGAGTTATTAAATCTCAGATTTAATATTTATCATTCAGACAATAGGAAGTCACAAGCCATACCAATATTGATAAAATCCGGGCAACAAATAATTAAAATGTAACTGAGAGCATTCCCTTTTTATGTGCTGAGAAATTACTTACTTGGCCATTGGTGAATCAACGGGAAACGGTCGCTTCAATTTCTCATCCTTGCTAGGATCTTTGTTCAGAACGTATATGGCAAATAGAGCATGGTCGTACAAAGTAATGGGTTCAGTCACTGCAATCCACAATCGTTGCATCCACAAGTGAGAAATGACATGTCACGATTAAATTTCAGCAAGTCGCACAGGAAGGCAAAACTTTAGTAGGTCATTATAAGCTGCAAAATCAAAGCCTACATGTACGACAGAAAGGTTCTAGAGGGAAATACCCATTTGTAGAAGAAGTGCGGGCACAACTGCCATATAAACATGGATACCGACGGTCATTGCGGCTCTCTGAATACATACAGCAGAAGAACATTAGAAACCTAACTAAATTTGATAAAGAACTTTGGATCTCATACACAAACAACATTCGCAGAGCCCCATGAAAACAAGAAATAAGCTACTTCTATCGAGTAMATGGAAAGCAAAAGAACCCCCAGTACGTTGACATABTTCTTGATAAGCATAGTTCTCACAAAGCATAGTCCTCGCGTTGAGAAATTACTAAGTCAGTGTCAATGTCATTAGCACATCATCAAKAACTTAGTGAATATAATGTGGGATTCTTCGAGATGAGACTCCTTCCACACGTTTGGAGCTCGATCGATCTCAACAAAAATGAAAAATTCGACGGAAAAAGCAAGAACACTAACCATTCCGAAACTTTGGGCCAGCTTCTGAAGTTCGGACATATCATAGTCCTTATGTGTCAACTCTTTTTCTTCAATAGGTCCTCCGCTGCATCATCAGTAGAAATAATCACATTTAGATTTCACTACAAATATTCGGAGTCATAGAACATCATGGAAAAGAAAGTACTTAAATCTTCGTGATAAGTATTAAGCGTGGTGTTTGAAAAGATCATAATTCTTCACTCAAAAAGACTAAAACATCAGAATCAAGATGGTAAGGGTGGGAACAATGCAGAAAGGCTTAACCCTGACCCTAAAGTGACCCTTATAAATCTAGGCTACAAAGTAGATATTGATTGTTAGGGTAACTATCATCTGAACGGCAGAGTCTAGGGACGGATGGATGAGAAATTCACTTGGTCAAAACATTAACCTAAAACATTAACCTCAACCCTACGTTCAACCTCACATAAGCATCACACTTGTTACATCGATAAGCGTCAAAAATCTCATATCTCATACGTATATGTTACAGAATTTCACTTCGTTCTAGATCCTCGWATAGAAATGTGCTAATCGTTATTGATTCTTCATAACATCCTTTGAAAATATACCTCGCTTTGTGAATATACCTCGATTTGTGTTAGAACAGCCAAAAAGCTGATAAATTAGAATAATAAAGTTAAATATATATTACTTGTTAATAATAAAGAAAAAAATTATTTGTTACATATTATAATGCTGTAATGCTGTACGTGTTGGAAACCTTCTACTCCCTCTTCCACTGTAAGGAGTTCGGAGTTTGCATGTGACTACCTTACAGTTTCTGATGTTRTAAAAAGGGGWGACATATAAATATTGTCGCAAAGRTCTATCACTCGGGAGCCTAGGAGCTCTAGAAATAACCACATACCCATGAAATTCATACAAACACTCGCTGATTAGATGTCAGATCCATYAGCCTAGGGTTTAGACCACAGGTGCGAAYCGTCACAAAACTATGACTGCAGGTTCAAATCAACACTCCGAGCGGGCGCGAAAGAAAAGACACGCAAAAGATCATAGACTACAACTCCACTCTTTCCAACCCACAAAAAACGTACCGCGCACACCCGATCAGCAACAGCAAAGTTGCACCAACACCMCCCCTGAAACCCTAATTTCCACAACCAGGACGGAGATTGACTCGAACACAAAGTAAGAACACTTACGTCAACGAAGGCACCTTAACTTTCACGGATTTCTGCTCATCACCGTTTCGGCTGATGCGCTGGTAAATCAATCCCAGAGAAACGAAAATCGCAAGCTGTGCGCAAGCGTACAAGATGCGGATGACGAGCAAATTGCGCGGCACGTCGTAGTCGATGTGCGCAGCTTTGAGGCCCATCAGCAACGCCGGGCCGAGCAACATCTTCCATGGAAACGCCATCTCCACTTGCGCCTGCGCTGATGATTCTCCTGTTCCAAAATGAATTGAAACCCTAACGACGATGGTGAAACCCCAATTGCTGAAAGCTCCGGACGCGGGAGCTCTGTGAGCAGCAATGAGCTTTTGAGGGAAGTGAGGAGCTTATGGAGCTGGTGGGTCGGTCGTTTTCCGTTTCGAAATTGTTCCTTTCACTTGTGTCACGGCTCTAGGTGTCATCCACTAGCGTTGTGACACGTATTATGTTCCAGAACTTTTTGTAGGACGTAAATGAAAAAGTTTGAATGAAAATAGAATTTGTGGAGCAGAATTTGTGGAAAATAACCCTATAAATAGGTGTCAAATTTTTGGGGATATTGATTTTTCAAATTTTTTTTGTATAGAAGCAAAAGAATCTAGACAAATATTTCTATTTTTAACATCTATCAATCCTTTTTTCAGAAATAGTTGATATTATGTAGAAGAATGACTATCTTGTCCTTTTTTTAAAATATTGTATTTTGATTCGTATATAGGCATTTTTGTTCTTTGCTTTACTAGTGACTGAAGGTTTGAGAGTTTGAAAATAGAAATTTTCAACATATTGTATATTCTTGCAATCTATATGGTCAAATGACTCCAAATTTGATGAAGTGCATCTACAACACGTACACTACAAGATTGTCCGGTTGAGATTTCCATACCTTAGTGACATATAGATCTATAACACTTCAAACGCATTGATGTTTTTGAACCTAAAATGGCCTTGGGCTTTTAAAGGTTAAGCATTTGGAGGACACGCTAACCAAAATCTAGGGACACAATTAGGTGTAGTTTATGGTACTAGAATGCCGGGACTAGGGATGCTAATGGGAGTTTCTACCTCAACCCCATAAATGTTTTCAATCTAAATTTGTAAAAAAAAATTTTTTAAAAAATCAACATTGTGTTATTTGGAGTTTAATCCCTAAAAGACCAAAGTCCTTATGGGAGACACTTAAGATTTTGGGCAGGCTTGTGTGACCTCAATTTTTGACATTCTCTTTTGAACCTTTTTTTGAAGGTAGAAAATCACATTAGCTTTCTAAAAATGTAATTTTTATTTCAATTGGTGCCTGGGAGCAAACGTTATGCCACCTTATGTCCAAAAAGCAGTTCGTCGGGCATAACCAAAAAAAGTTCAAAAAAGAATTTTTGAAATTTTTAATTTTTTTCTCAAAGATTATGCTTTTTCTACATCTGAAGCTTTTATTCATTCTATTTGGACTAATATTAAGAAAGTTATAGACAATCTTATTTTTTGGGCAATCTAAGCATATTCTTGAAAAAATAACTTGTAGGATTCATATTTGAATGCAGTTTTTTACTATTTTTCAATTTTTTTTTGCATAGAGTTAAGTTTGTTTGCAAGAACAATCTCACCATTGAAATTTTGTTTTTTCAATAAGTTTTAGTGTTGAGAAAAGGTGCTGAAATTTTCCTAGAAATACATTTGGAGGTGAAATTCATTTTCTAATTCTACTCAAATGAAAACACTTTAAACTACAAAGTGACTCAGGTATTGCCTAAAAATACATTATTGAGAAAAAAACATCATTCAATTGACTTATTGTATCTGCAAAATGAATTTGAA
Organism: Pleurozium schreberi; assembly: GCA_006891605.1. NCBI lineage: Eukaryota > Viridiplantae > Streptophyta > Bryopsida > Hypnales > Hylocomiaceae > Pleurozium > Pleurozium schreberi. Next base: position 35,913 of record VACF01002511.1, on the reverse strand, counting down.
ATGTCAAAAAATAATTGCAAAGAACAAATTTATGGCTACACCTCCTTCTACTAAAATGCTTCTCAATCACTCATTATCTCTTGGATCAATATGGAATTTTAGCCACTCAAACTAGACTAGTATGCGCAAGTTTTCCAAGAAAAATTATTGGAAATGGACACTGTATGAAGAAGAAACAAGATGCCAAAGTTTATTGTAACCCAAAAATGTCTAGATTTTGAACTTTGAATTGGTTCCAAACACTCAAAACAACTTGGATTGACATGAAAGTTTTACTACAATAATTAGACTTCAAGTGGAACAAAATACAACAAATATTTATTGAAAACAAGCATTCAATGAACAAGATACAAGCCTCCAAAGTTGCAGCCATCAAATGTAGTTTTATGAACTCAAATTGAACCTATGGCCTTTGATTGGCTTCCAAAAAATACTTTATCTTGGATTGATCTGAAAATTTTAGTACACAAACCAGAAAAAGGGCCCACATTTTCCAACAAGTTTTATTGAATTCAGACATTGGATGCAAAAGATACAGTGCTTTGAATTGGACTTCTAGACTGTGAGGACACTTTTGGTCCCTTGGGGCGTTTACGGGTAACTTTGCTTCGTTGATGCATTTGAAGGATACATTTTAAACTCTAATTTGTCGACTATTGATTTTGGGAAATTTCAAATTTGGGTCCACCTACGTGACAATTTCAATGGTCTGGATAGTTGGCACTTCAAAAAATCATAGAAATTACATATAATATCTGGGTTTTTTTTTTTTTGAATATTCATGATTTTCACTCACTAATACTACAAAAATATTATTTTTAGGAAATAGTATCTCCAACTATGATGAATTGCTTATATTGATTGTTATAGGTATTTCCACCTAAACCCTAAAAGAACAGACCTCATATGACGGGGAATTTGGACTGTCAAGTGTTCGATAGTGGAAAGCTAAACCGTGCAAGACCTAAAAATGACACCAGCACCTAAAAATTTGATGATGGGCATAATGGGACTTGTCAATGTTGGCATGAATTTTCGAGACTGTGTTACAATTTACATCACCTAAAAATGACAATACATTCAATTATCCTATTTTGTACTTTTCATGTCAAAGCACATCTCAACTTTCACAAATACCCAGAAAATAGATGAAAAATACCTTTTCTGCATCCACCACAATTGGTTTCTGTCATCCAAAGGACTCAAAACGTCCCTATCATACTTTAATCCCTAAACAATGCCGAGGCCATTTCCTGGTTGATGAATGAGAGAGCATCTTTCTATGTAGGACATAAATGCAACTATCCATCCTCATAATTTGTGGTGGAAAGGGAAGATTTTCTACAATGCTTTGACTTCCAACAATTGTTTTTGGATTTTTTTATGCCAATGATTCCAAAGGTTGTAGAAATTGTTGATTTCCAGGAGGTCGTTCAAGGGTTAAGGAGTGATGAATGAGAATTTCATGTAATCAATTACAAACCACTAAAGCACCATTCGTCAAGGCAATTTATCAGTCATTGAAAGTCATGAAGTGAATAACCTTTAAAGGACGGACCTATTATGGCACGAAAAAGGTGAGCTATGGATTGTGGACAACCGGGTGTTAGATAGTGGGAAGTTAAACCATGCAACACCTAAAAATTTTCTACATCCCCTAGAAATTTGATGATGGACATAAAGGGACCTGTCTACATGGGCATGAAATTCCATGGCTTTGTGTTACAATTTACAGCACCTAAAATTGACAATACATTCAATGACCCTAATTCTTCCCATATCAAAGCACATCTTGACTTTCACAAATACCCAAAAAACAGATGAAAAATACCTTTTCTGCATCCACCACAATTGGTTTCTGGCCTCCAAAGGACTCAAAACGTCCCTGTCGTCCTCCAAGGGTTAAAGCGGACCTCACCTTATTATGATGAACCATGTTCCTATACTTCCAGTACATAATATCAAACAATGAATCCATTATTTCTTTCAAACCAGTTGCAACTTGACATCTGTAAAAAATGGCATGATATCAACGACCTGTACGAACAAGGTAATGCGGGCATAGAACAGACTGGTACAGTATAACCCTCATAATTGCTATAATTTATCATTGAGGAATGGCAAAGTAATCTACAGTACAAGTTGCAGATTGCGGAAGGGACCACACATTGATTTGAATAGTCTACAGCCTCCAGATTACATTGATTGCTGAGAACCTGACCGGTCCCCAAATAAAATGATGGAAACATGTTAAAAACTGTACTCACGCAAGCCTTGGGATAGCCCCAAAAAAACAATACATTGTTCGACTTCATTTGCAAAAAGCAGCAGAATCATAGATTGGCTGCAGCTTTTGCCGATAAATCTGAGGCTAAATGCTCTAAGCCAGGCGGTGCTAGAGGAGGTATGGCGGCCGTTCTGTTGGCATTCATTGCGTGCTGCTCATTCGGCGCTACTTGGGAAGGTTCGGTAGCCTTAGTATCAGTCTGCTTGATGTCAGCCTTCAGAGAGTTCGGAAGTTTAATYGCAGCGTCTTCCTGTTGTAGTGACTTTTCAAGACGAGCTTGGCCCGCTTGCACAGCATTACTGAATACTCCTGCCTCTTGCAATCCTTGTACAATTGCCTGAGAGAATGATGCACAAATCCATTTAGTAAAGACTCGAATCTAACTTCGTGAATCGAAGTAATTAGAACTAAGAAAGACCTGAAGCAGAACTGAGACAAAAGAGCATCAATGTCGATTGAAAAAAACAGTTAAGCAAATCCAATTGGAGAGAAAACAGGAAAGAGAAGCGTATCTATCAACCTCTTAAATTGCTGATGAGAAAACATACGATAAAGAGGTCGTTCAAAGAGCATTTTAGTTTGCATTTTACTAATATTATGGTAGAATCTATTCAATCTGGATTTACATACCGCAGGCACGTAAAGCCGTGTTAAAAGTCCTTTTCGCATCAGTTTTAGGTTTAGATCCTTGTCGGTCCAAACAACATGTTCYCTATACCTGCATAMACAATGCAATCACAGCACTTTCAGCATCTACAAAATRTGCCGAGAAAACACGGTAAGAAAGGAGTAGCTMGCACTCAACGACCAAAAAKTTTGAAGCATCCATAGCACCATGTGCTTATGGCAACGAGACTGCTGTTAGCAAGATGGGTTTGAAAAAGAGTTCAAAAATCATACCAGCGCTTCATCTCCTCTTGTGAAGCAGTAGARGCAATAATGAAAGCCTGAAAAAAGAAAAAGATCTCTGCGTTTAGTACGCAATATAGAATCAGTGACGGGAAAGTCTCTACGTTGAAATAATGTTTAAAGTGAACAGCATGAAAAGAACAGCTTGCTTGCAAGATCATAAGTAACATTCAACGGGAAACGATCAGGAGGCATAAGTTGAAAGACCCCATAGGTCAGGGAGTTTACCGCTCTATCGAAGTCAAGCATAAAACATCGCTTCACATCCTCCTTGGTTGGCTTACAGTGACAGCGATCACGTCGCGATGTCAGGTCAGAAAATTTAGTGTATGTATAGTGTAACACTGCTGCCTCGTCAAACTTGATCTCACTGCAAGTACAAATCGAGCGCAGTTTCCCGTAATCAGGACTACAATCTGCAAGTCCACGAAACAAAATGCGACATAACATCTCAAGATACCAAACAAACAACATCGCCTAAAGTAAAAAAGCGCAAAACAAACAGCAGAAAACTCACTTTGGTTGTTTTGCATAATTGTGCCACCTGTGGGCACCATTGGGTCGCAAATTGTCTTGCATGCGGGCGGCAGCTTTTCCATTACCATACGTCAAAAAGTAGTTGGGGTTACCCCGGGTTGCTTCTCGGTATAGCCCGAAATAAGTCTCTTTGGTAACATGATCGTAATTYTTCTTGAACATAGTTACCTCACTGAAGGGGTCTATAATATCGTCGCGCTCAATTGCACTCTCCTAAAATAACGAACGAATTGTGACATGAGCACATACAAGAACCACGAAAGACTTCAGCACWAGAYAAGAGTTCCYGAGTACACCAATTTTTGTTCAATATCAAATTTGAGCACAGTAAACATGTCATTATATTTCTTATGTCAACTATTGTTTATTAAGATGATGTGATGCGGAAACTCACATAATTGGGAAAGACCACCATATCGACATCTGCAGCAACATCGTTAAGCAAGCGCTGTAGGGAGTATTCAGGAGATCCAGCTGGATGTAACAATTCATCAGTGTCCAGATGTATAATCCAATCAATCCCAACCTCCTGTCACAACACCGATTCCTCAAAAGGTAAGCATTAAAGATAACCCTTGAACATTTCAACATATTCCTAGAGCTTGAATCATCAATAGTAGCTGATCCACGGTGAACAAGACTCACGAAGTTTGACAGTTCTAAGAGATTSWAACCAAAGGCAACCTTCAACCTATCCGATCATTACGACAAGTGTTACMGAAAGAGTTTCCCACGGAAAGACCCAACWACTCATATTTTGACTTACCCTTGCAAATACAATGGCCATTTCCATGTTGAGAGACTGCTTCACAAAAAGTTCGTAGTTACAAGGCTTGTAGAAAAAGCTGGACAGCCAAGTCTCGTTCCATATCCGACTGCACAAGATCAAGAGATATGTTTCCGTCAGCCGTTGTACATTCCTCAAACAGCATAYAGGAATACGCTGACCGCTATAAGGATAGTATATGCTCCCTGCGATGACATGTCTAYAGTCCTCAAATTCACAGGCAAGTCTTCCAGGAGAAAAATGTCAAGAAAAACAATCACTCGCATTAATTCATATGGACATTTGTAGGACAATGAGGGCATGATATTTTAACGAACCTTTTGGCCTGTTTCTCTTCGAGCTCTTTAGTACGATGAATGATCATCACCCCCTGTACTCAAACAAATGAGCAGTCAACATAACGCCACTAATCCAACAGAAGTCAATCCCGGTGGAAGAACAATTATCCATAAAAAATTGTGGTGTATCCATGAAGATTGACAACTAGTAATTAAGCTTTTGTCCTTCAGCAASATACAGATATCTCTYTTCTATSGATTGRATTCCAAGAGAAGCCACTCCTTTCAAATGAATGACGAGYTACCGARAAGAGAATTTCATGAAAAGAGGATTGWGGTGAAGTACTTACAGGAATAGCTTCCAAAACGGATGTCGAGTTCAGAGATGCCGCCTTCCCCTCAACRAAAAGGAAGAAGTGTGTGACACCGATAGTCCGGTGATAATACAGCCACGGCAGAATCTGCTCTAGCCCAGCCGAGGTACTTGACGTAATAGCGATCTGTCCAAAGCTCAGAGTTAATGCCTCTAATTGCCTGCTATCAAAATTTCTAAAAGCTTCAGAGTTGAACATCGGAAAACCTTACGGTCGGAGAGTCCCACAGGAGCCCTACAATAATGAGGAAACTTAAACCCTCTTAAGTGCCCAAGATAGAAATAGGTGGCCCACTTGGAAGAGTACTTCAATTGTTCAAAAAACGRAGCTTGTAACTCCTTTCTGTTGGTACACATTGYTGCCTTCCTAGAAGCTTCCCAARTGATTTGTTACAACTCCTAAAGWTATGGAAGAGGACAMTTTTGACCACTGRGACACTTAGGWATTAACACTTAAGCAAGCGAAAGACRCCCATCCTTCCTAACCTCCAGTACAAAATCAAGTATAGTGATCTACTGGAGAATGAAAAGGGATTCCCAATAAAACAAAACAATGGAACCATCTACAGGAGGTAATATCATCATAACTACGATTCTTCTCCACACAAGTTCGACTCAAATTGTGTACAAACGACTGAGARGAGTTGGAATCAAAATTCACCTTCGTGGAGTGTTTTTTTCTAACCGCATATTGCCAMCCGATGTGATGCGGGAACATTCCAATGTGCGGTGGCTGGAATTTAGGGCAATCCGAGCTSGTGCCGAAACGTCCACCCAAAGGCGAGGTCAGAGCGTCTTGTTGCGCGCCCGGCAAACGAGACTGATCCCCAGCCAGATTTCCAAGACGAGCCGAATCCACCAGATCCCCGCCTCTCCATTGAAGTCCGAAAGCGAACAAAGCTAAGAGCACTGTCATCGCTGTCAACACAAAGAGCACTCTCTGCGAGGTTGATGGCGCGGGTGCAAACCGCGACCCTGGCATTGCTGGCATGGTTCCCCCAACATAGATGTCACTCCCACAGCATCACAGAAGGAAAGCAGAGGGATCCACAATCATCTTCCAAAACCCGCCTTTTATTCCTTCCGAGCTTCTCCGTCGCTAAAAATCGCACCACCCCAATCCTCCAAATTTCTACCAGATCGTTTTCGCCACAGAAAACACTGCAATAATTTAAATCCCTCTACTAATCTCCCCCCCCGAATTCTCACCAAACGCCCTTCACACAGCACCTCAGCAAAATAAAAATTGAAAAACAAGCTACGCACACCAGTACGAGACACAAAACACTCTAGAAACGCATCAACAAGGTTGCAACTCAAAACCAAAGTTCCGAAGCTAAAGTCACTGACTGAAAGCAGAAAGATCCACAATCACGCTGCGAAAACTCCGGAAAAATGAACAACCAGGAAAAATAAATTAAAAAGGACGAATCTGGAGGTTGCCTACATTGCGAGGTCAGTGACGAGAGTCCGGCAAGGACGCGGAGGGATGGATGGAAAATTTGAGAGACGAGAAAAGGGGAGTAAACTTAGAGCGAAGGTTCGCCTTTGATACTCCCTAAAAGATGAAAACTGGTCCGGATTATTTGGATGTTTTGTGTACAATGTATAGGCTATGTGCCCATGTAGAACTGTACGTTGTCAAAATTGTAGTGTTCTGTATATATGAATGACTAATCTACTAATACTAATGAATTTTTTTCCAAAGCTCATAGGCTTTTGAAGAAGAATGGGTCCACTAATCATTGTTCTTGGTTGAAGAACTGCTATTTGTTGCCTCTAATGCTTTCAGCCCTCTTAGGATATCCTCGCGTCTAGAAGGCCTAGGTTTTTCAGCACCCGGGATGAGGGTACCCCACATCCCCATCATCATTAATTCCTTTGCCTCTTTTTTCCATTTGCGATCGCGTCGGAAGCTGTCGGAGCTTGAAAGAGACCTAGAACTTTGTCGAGGCGGCCTGGGTAGGAATAAATTGCTAGTGTTTTTATTTGGATCTAAAGTTGCAGTTGACCGTACAACGTTTGATCGCTGATAGTCTCCAGGAACAGGTGGACAAGAGACAGGTCCACTAAAAGATGAAGATCCACCTCTCATACATTTTGAAGGGAAGGATCCAGAAAATTCTTTAACGCGCGGACCATTACCTTCACTACATGCAGTAAAGGCAACCTTCCTTTTAGGTCTCCCCCTGGTCAAATCTTCTTTGAGTTCGTTGTTCAGATGAGAAGGATCTCCAAGTGTAGTGGCCACAAAGACTCCATCCTCGAGATGCTGATCCTCAGAATCACCATCAGTGTCTGAATACAACTTCCTATTCGTCGTCATCTCCACACGCGGAGTTGGAGACTACGATCGCAATCGACTTGGGGTGGAGGACGTTTGTTTCAACGGGGAAGGTGAGCACGCAGGGGTCTTGACCGGCCCGCGACTTGGCGGACTGTCCACAACACCTTCTTCCACATTTCCCTTGGAAAAGTCGATCGCCACTGAAGCGGCATCCGTGGCGGAGCCAAGAAGGGCAGACCTTGAATAAGCGGACGGCAAACAACTCCCTCCATCTGAGGTAGACCTCTTGGATAAAGTCGCGTCTGACTCAGACAGCAAACTCCTAGTTAGCGGCTGTGTGCGACGAAGCATGTGCATAACGGATCCTCCAACCTGAAGAAATAGATGAATGCAACAATTCCCCCCATATTATCCTCGACCCAAAGATATAGCCATTAAATGAACATAACATCACGCAAGTACCGTGTCATAGGAGAGGCTACAAATTGAAGTGAAATATCAAAATATTTATATATAACAATTGAATGACATTTACAAAATATTCATTATTTACACAAAGTACATGTACAACGATATCTACACTCTATGCCGTCAGTGACAGAAGTCTATCCCCTACACCACTATGGCTGAAACACCAGATCCATCCCGGGTAGCACGTAAGAGGTCCCGAAGTTTCTAGCTGATTTCTTAAACCCTTCCAAGAGAATAGTAGCCTTGGATGAGGTACGGGACATGGGGGATTGACCAATGCGGTTCGCGTCTACGTACTCACGTAGTTGCCCCAGTGGACATTCCTCGTGGAGTCGCTTCAACCACGGAACGAGGATTCCCATCAACACATCGTCTCCACGTTGGTGACGATCCCAACTGTCTAGAAATATCCCATTGCCGTTCTCATTGAGGACACTCTTTTGGGGAGAGTCATCGACGAGAATAGTGTTATCCGTGTTAAAGAACGTAGGCTCCTCAGGGAAGTTGCACAAATGGTCTCCAAGCACTTTCAAGAACAGTGGCTTGGACGGGTTCCCATCCTGGGAGAGGAATTTTCCCGCGGTAATCTCAACCTTCTTGCACTTGTCCTGCCCTAGAATGTCAAAGGGTTGCCTATTGTTCTGACATAGAAAATCTACCACGGGCTCCACCGTCTTCTTCAACATGGAACTCCAGAATGCAACCCGATTCGAGATCTGGTTGATCTCGAAAAGGAATTCCCGGACATTGGGACGAACGAAGACCGCCTTCGTCCCAATGAGGGTGGGTTCCCGATCCGAGAACACATTGTCCTTGGGTCGATGCGCCTTCAAATTCCTAACGGAGGACCTATTCTTGCAACGACATAGCACTCCATTCAGGTCAAACACAAAGTTCAACCACTTCTTCCGCGGTTCGGGAACTAACAGCAACACACTCCGCGACACTCTTTTTTTGCGCCTCCCTGACCCTACCTGATCAAATCAAAAACATGAGAGCGAATGCGTTACCTGTTGAAACGCAGAACCAATTGACCCAAACAACAGCGAACCCCATTGACCCTCACTATGCGGTTGCAGAATCAATCCATTCAGAGTTCGTTTGCGTGCCAATGGACGAAGAACACTTCTAAGTCTTTTGTGCTGGACAAAACATGTGCAAAATTAGACACAAGTGTATTTCAAATGTTTCGAGTTCATTTATTTCAAAATAAATCATGATACATTCTGAGACTCAACCATGAACGATTGCTTCGGTGACGACCTCGGAGGCGAAACAGGTTCCAGATCATGATCCTCCACTTGGGTTTCGAGAACCGTCTCTATGTCAGGTTCATCGCCTGGCAATTGATTTGAATTATCCTCGCCTCGAGGATAGTTCCCGGTGGTTGGATGGTCCTGTGGCACAGCCTTAACGCAATCGATCGACTCCTCAAGATCGGGATTAGCGTCATTGAGTGGAACGGAGGCTTCTTCGTTCTTTGGGCACACAAAAGGAAGAGCCCCTTGGATAGGCGAAGCAGGGGTAGAGGCAGGATTATCCTCGGGTCGAAGATAATCTTGAACACCCGGTGCCAACGCCCCAGAACCACAGGGCTGAGAGGTACGACCCTTAGGTTGGACCTCAAATTCGTTGGCCTGTGGAGAGTGATGGTAGTGGAACATCGACACTTGAGAAAGCCTCTCCTTCAGAATACGATTCTCCTCCTGAAGAGCTTCTTTCTCTATCCTCTCTTGCTCTCTTCTCCGGGCCTCTTCTTCTCTCTCCCTCTGCTTTGCCTCATTGCGTTGCGTCCAGAAGTCTTTTTTCTCCGTTTTCACGACAACAACTGGCGTGGTGATAGGTTCCACGGATACCCCAGAATCCCCCACTGGTCCAGGAAACGGCTCCTCAGCAGGATTAACTTTCTCTTTGGCGCCAGACGTAGCAGCATCATCGAATTCCGGCCCCTCGTAGTTAAAATCTGCTAAGTCCTGGTACGAGCTTCCCTCACTGAGATCTATGATAACCTTGCCTGTATAATTATCATTTGCGGCCTCAGCGTCCTTCTCATTCTTCTCCTGATCAATGGGCTGACTTATTTCCTCCTCTTCCTGATCGTCCTTCTCTTCTTCTTCATCGTCCTTCTCGTCTTCTTCTTCGTCTACCTCGGGCTCCTTCCCCTTATCCTTCCTCCTCGCCTCCGCATCCGACTCATGAACTGCCCCTGAACTTGATGCTTGCTCCCCTGTCTGGACTTCAAAGTCTTTGGCAGTAACCTCCAGATCTGCACCCCRGACGACGTCTGCATTCGTCCCAAATTCATTGATGCGTAGGGTGGATTCGGTCAGGTCAGTTGCATTTTCTGGCTCCACCCTCGGAGGATTCCCACCTTCTTCTTGGGATGGAAATGAATTGGAATTCAGCTTTGGAGTCCCTAACAGACGCAGACGTATGTAGTTTGGTTGGTAGGGCGAATTGTCGTGAAGAAAGTCATTCACGTCCGCCTTGTCCGCACGCTTCACCATCTCCAGCAGCTTGTCCCTCTCTTGCCTGTCTGCTATGTTGTAGCAGAACATGCCACACATCTGATTGACCAACAACTATTGATTAGTGAACACATTTCAGAAGTATGGAATATGCAAACATATTTGCTAGAATTTATCTTCGGATCGAGGATAATTGAGTGGACATCCACCTAGTTAATTTGAGGAAGATGAACAAGACATCATAAATCTATATTCAATAACATCAAACAATTGGCAACATATCTTCGAATCAAAGATAACCAGAAGGAGTGTTTAATTAATCTAACCTTGGCAGCAAGTAGGAACTTTGCTCCGCAATACACGCTGAGGATGTTCTCCCCCTTCATGGCAAAGTTTTGCAGTAGCTCAATGTAGAACTCCATTCGAAGTTCACACTTATTGACTCTGAGCTTCGCCTCGGTGTTAAACTGAATCCCCGTGTAGAACGTGCACTCTGAAGTGCCGTACTCTTTCTGTTGTATGTGAGATACAGCCCGGATCCTTTCACTTTGATGCGGAGGAACACGTAGTTCTTGAATCGATTCACGGAAAACGTCCAGGAGTCGGTCACAGATTTGAACTACCACAGAGTTTCGTAAATCTCCTCCATCTCCGTGATGAATGGGCCCTCCCCCACCCACATATTGAATGGCTCGAGGAAGGGAAGGGTTGACGAGTAGTCGTATTCGTCTGCCTCTGCCATGCTGATTAATCTGAGCATTCCGGAATGCATGGTTAGTCAGGCTTGTTCGCAGATTATCCTCGACCCAAGGATAATGGTTCATTTCATGTTCTGTCATGATCAGTCTTGAAGTTGATATGTTTGAGCTTAATCTTGTTCATATAGTTTTTCCTCAGCTAGATTATCCTCGACCCGAGGATAATCTGTACGATTTGCTTTTGGTAACTATAGCGCGAAGGTTATTAGTGTTCACTTCGTGTCTGACTCTTGTTCTTCTGTCACCTACTTGAGTTAGCTTGGCTGTTTTCTACTTGTTTCTTGTGCCTTTTCCCTCTGATCAAATCTAGTCTGATGCTTGGCCAACCTATGTTCTTTTCAGACGTCATTATCATGCCTGGTCTGGGTATCTTATTTATAGTTTTATAGTTTTTGATCTTAGGGGTCAACTTGCTTTATGTCTTTGCCTTGATGTTTTTATTAGATTCTTTTGCTTTATATAAACAGGATTGTTTTGAATCTCAGGATATTTATCCTCGATGCGATTATGTTTTTCATTTGATTTCTGATATTCATTGTTTTTTATTATCTTTCGAATTCAAAGATCCTGATGATGTTTATCCTCGGGTCGAGGATGTTTGGGCTCGATCCGAGGATGTTTATCCTCAACCTGAGGGTAAATATCCTCGGGTCGAGGATAAGTATCCTCGACCCGAGGATAAATATCATTAGTTTTTTGTAGTTTTGGTTGCGGTGTTGTGGAAACCCTAATTGATTTTGTCCTGATCCAAATAAGTGAGCTTACCTACGAGTTCTGGTGTTGTGAAGGCCCTCGTTGTATGTTTAGAATGCTACGGAATCCGTGGCTGAGCAGAATTTTGTGGCACCTGCGGCAAAGCAAATAGAATCCCTTAGAACGGCAGGGTGATGTGTTGCTTGCTGAAGAAAACAAAGCAAAAACAGAAATATGGCTGCTGCATAGCAAACTATCACAAGAAACAAAGAATTAATCACCAAATTCCAAGCAGATGTAACACAGAAATGATACTGCAAGTGCGCTTCAGGAAGAAAATGCTTACCGTACGCACCCGAACACGCTTGCAGCCGCACTGGCACATAAAAACTATCGAGAACCACACACGCTTTGAAACACACACGCGCAACCAAACGCCCAGCAAACAAACACAYTGTGGCGCAGAAGAAAATGCAAACGTGCACGCGCAGTAAAACACGCGCCGTGTCACAAATACAAACGCGCACGCCCAGCAAGCAAACACAAACGTGTGATGTAGATCGAACACCCTCCTCCCGTTCACCAACGGCAACGCCAGTCTACGCCAAGCAAACGCAAAGGTCAACACATGCAGAAAACGCCAACGCGCAGCAGCTCAGAGAAACCAAAATCAAGAAGTCGCGGATCATAACGAGCAGGAGGAAATGGCGGAGCAAGACGAAATCAACCCTAAACCCGAACAACACAGAAATCAGAACACCTTCAAGTGTCCCACTATTCAAAAAACAATAGAAAACCTAGAAATACTCTTCGCGATACTCAATTTGACCGCAACGTCGAATGCAATACAACAAGTGACCAGTTATTCAACAAAGACGGAAAAATGACGTACCTGCATCGTAGAAGTGGCGGCGCCTTGACTGAAACTAAAAACTGCGTTCCCGGGGAATAGAAGTTGCAACCTTTGTTTACCTCCGTCGGTGGAGAACCGCAATCTCTGAAGGCTGGGGCTGCTAATCCACTGTTTCAAGCGCCTGAACTTCGAATGCCTGAGCCTTCTTCATTTTCCRAACATGTCCCACCTGCCCAAAAGRCTGGAGYTGCCAATCCAGTGATCCAAACGCCTGAACCAAAACCTCGTTCGGAAATCCCACGCCAAGCAAACGYAGAGGTCAACAACTCTAGAAAACACGCGCAGTACCTCAGAGAAACCAAAATTACGAACTCGCGGAGCAGAATGAGCAGGACGAAATGGYGGAGCARGACGAAATCGCAGGWAACCYTAATCCCGTAGAACTGGCGGCGCTCGGACTCAAACTTCAGAGCGAACTRGGTTACCTGCRAACTGGGAAACACGCGCTTTCGGAAATTCAGGCRGGGTTCTACAATCTTCCGGTCTCCCCAATGCCCCGGCTCGAATGCACGGATCTTTGCGAAGGACGGMCCTRTGAATTTTTTTTCCATTTCTTTTAGTCATCACTACACTAATGAATAATGATGGTAAATAGTGTTACCTACACTAATTGATTTAAAACAGCCATAAGTTTTTACTCTTCATGAATATTTTTACCAACTGTAAGTACAAAATTTTCCCAGCTCTAGTACTATTAGCATCCATTCACTTTGTATAAAYATTCATGAAGAGTAAAAACTTATAGCATTTCTAAAATAGTTAGTATGGRTWACACTATTTACCATTATTAGTGTAGTACTATGAATRTACTGACATCCATGAAAATGGATAAAACTTACAATCTATGGATGAAAAGTTCAATTAATCATCCAAAATTTGAGTGATATCAGGGTTACCTGCGAACTGGCATTATGCTTATATTCACATGTCATATATGATATAATGTAATTAATATTTGCATTTTTTTTTTGGAAAAAATTATCAAAAAAAATATTTATTTTTAGAACCCGTCCAAAGTGAATTTGACACGTCCAAAAACCGGTTCATTTTCTGAGAACCCGTCTATTAGAAATGTTTTCTTTTTATGAACATGTCCCTGGACATGTTAGGGACCTTGTGAAAAATCACCACTGCCAAGTGGTCACATGATCTCCTAAATTCTTGCTGCCATCAGAATGTCTTCCTGCCCACAATTTCACTTTCACAGCAGTATTTTTTCTAAAAAACCAAGAGTGCAAAAGGCGGCAAAACTTTCAAACGGTATGAAATTCCAAATGTAGAAGACCATTACCCAACAATTCCGTAGCCCGCAAAAATTGACGGCTGACAGATACGTCTTAACAGAAGATTCTACTAACTATGTGACTGTCAAAAAGCTGGCGACTAGATAGGTTCCATATCCATTAATTAAAAGTTGTAAAGTATTCGAATGCAATACCATATAAAGGGTGCTCAGAATGTCGAAGCCCTGAGTTCTTGGAGATTCTTCTCCCCAAATTCCGTGAAGAATGTCAGAGACTCCCATTTGCAGGAGATACTTCTCCCCTACTTCCGATAAAATATCAATAATTCAAATGCCGTTWCTTTTCCCGCTCACGCGGTCGCGCCAATTCTTTTGCATTGTCTCTCTCCCTRCATTGTTTCTYTCACTCTCATTTTCATTTTCTCCTCTTGCTAYCTCTTGCAAACATTGCTCCGTYGCTGCCTTCGTGTTGTGCATTGCGATTTCAGTTCTTCARAAGTTAGTAGCATCTGCAGAAYTTGGTCGCGCTTTCATTYTYGTGAGTTCATGTTCTCTTTYAGTACCTCTTCTTTGTTTTGCTGTAATTTATGTGATTTGTTGTATGACCTCAAGCAGTTCCAGTACGTATGCTTTGTCTACTTTGCAGTGTAAATGRCTCRATGCTTCTATTCAAATCTTCAGGTGTCTGTGCACGTATGAACTGCACTGTCCATTGAGTACTGCTTGATTTGTTGTCGGATGTACGTGAYGTCGATTTTACACAGCGATGTTTACGCCGTAAAACACGRGATGCTTAAATTTGGCTCTTCATATTATCTTCGAGTCGAAGATAATCTRTATGCTTCATCAWCTATAAACGTYTGAGAATATACCCTCRAGTAACAAATAGTCCGAATATTATCCTCGAGTYGAGGATAATTTGTATACTTCAGAATAATGAAGATGGTGCGTAATATATTCTACAATAAGGAATACTGTAGATTATCYTCGACTCRAGGATAATTTGTAGCTTTCACTAAGATCTGAATTCTTCGGGTCATATCCTGAAATAATGAATACTCTCAGAATTATYCKCGATCCGAGGATAATTAGTTAACTTCATAGGATTCTGGATGCTTTGGATATACACACCAATAACAAAAAGTGTGAAGATTATCGTTGACTGGAGAAGGATTTGTAGTATTCACTATGTTCATAAYCCATCGGGTTATACACCTTAATATCGAGTACTATGGACATTATCCATGAGCCGAGGATAATTTATTGACCACATYTTCTTCTGGATACTGTGTGTTATCTTCAATGTACTAACAAGTACTRTGGAGATTATCCTCGACTYGAGGATAATTTGAAAAAGGTTATCCTCAAGTCRAGGATAATTTGTACATTTTACTTAGAAAAAAGGCATGAAATGTTAAAGGGTATTCAAAAGACAGTTACCTTCGATTCCAAGTTAAATCATTTATGTTTGCTATACATCATTCATGAGTATTGAGCATTGATGTCTTAATTTTGGAAATCAATATTTTTTTTAAATTATTTTATTGACACTTGTCTTAATTTATTGAATTATGGTCTCGATTTATTGAATTATGGTCTCGATTTATTGAATTGTAGTCTCAATTTATTGAATTGTCTCAATTTAATGCCTACTTTTGCTTTCTAAATTTAGGATCATGATTAAAATGAGAATCCACATTCTCTCATTTTAATCAATACGGCCTTGGATGGTGATTTCAAGTTTTCACCTAGCTCAAATCATCCATAATGTACATCAATGATGCTCGAAGGTAGAGACATCCATTTCCGTCCCTCATTTACTAGTGGTGCATATTTGTTTTCTAGTATTTATTTTGATGGTATATAAAGACGAAGTTGGAAGCTAAGCAAAAATTGGTGTGTTTACCTTGGTTTTAAAAACAATTGATGTTGAGTTAGCTGTTGGAAGCCATATGAACATAGGATAGATACATCCTATGTTAAATGAGTTCCATATTTACCAAGTTTTAGAGATAGATGTGTAGTTTAGCAAAATATTTTTTAACTCCTTGAATTTTCCAAATTTGTTTTGAACAACATAACCTTTGATATAGGCACCTACTTAAAGAAACTATGTGCCCTTATATCCCTCCCTAGGTAGTACATGTCTACACCTTATGTCAAAAGTTTTTAAAAGTGTACATATCCACACCTTGTACCAAAATTCCAAAAAACCTTATGTCAAAAGTTTTTAAAAGTGTATATATCCACACCTTGTACCAAAATTCCAAAAAACCTTATGTCAAAAGTTTTTAAAAGTGTATATATCCACACCTTGTACCAAAATTCCAAAAAAAAATACATGTCCACACCTTGTGTCAAAACTTTAAAAAGATCCATTGAAATTTGACAATATATGAACCTGTCCAAATTTCAATTGATTGTCCAACAATTACTTGATCCTCTTGTGATTTTTTTTTTTCTATTCTAACAGTTGAGTACATGTTTTTGTACACCAATATTGCAACTCTGGCATCTTTGGTCTTGTGCAATTTGCTCTTGTGCAATTCTCTATTGTGTTAGGGTGATTTTTTTTTTTTTTTCTATTCTAACAGTTGAGTACATGTTTTTGTGATCCCTATTGTGAATCCTTTGGACATTGCATATAATATAATTGCACAATCCACAAAAAAAATTTAGCAAAATAATGATAAACTAGGGATATTCCATAGAGGCTGATGATCTTCGCCAACATGTCATCATCTATAATCCCTATTTGAATCCCTATTTGAAGGGAGTAAGCACCGAACCTGAGTATACAAATATTTCAATCTGAATTTTGTACTCAACCTTTTGCMGTTGCGACACAATATTCTTACTGCATTGATAAAATCTATAATCAATAATGCGTGGACTTATTGGAAGTCTCAATCAATAAGATAAACCTAAATTTTCTTACATTCCTAAACAAGTATCTTGAATAGACTCATAGTGTACAATGCTCAGTATGACTTTGACAGGGACGAAATTGCATCAGCAATGCCGATCCTAATTGCTGGGTGGGGAACCGACACATAACCAAGAGAGCGAGGACGGTTCTAGCGAAACCCTAACTTAGGGTGGTCGTTATTAACCCTTTACCCCTACCAAGTTCATTTTGTTCTAAAGTATGGAGTATAACTTTACATAAATTATTATTATAAGTTATCTTGACAAAACATTGTTCTAGAATTTTTTGGGGTAAATTTATTGTTTGATATCTAAGCCATTCATAGATTTTACAGATATACCAAATATAAGTAATCGTAATCAAGTGTGGTCCTTTTAGCTAATCAACTCTAATTGTATCAATTTGGCATTTTTAACTATAAACAAGTCTTCACTTTATATTTTTCTTATAAGAATATAT
Source organism: Pleurozium schreberi (assembly GCA_006891605.1). NCBI lineage: Eukaryota > Viridiplantae > Streptophyta > Bryopsida > Hypnales > Hylocomiaceae > Pleurozium > Pleurozium schreberi. Next base: position 18,521 of record VACF01002511.1, on the reverse strand, counting down.
ATGTTTTCTATTAACATAAAAAATCGATTTGATTTATGAAAAAATTGTGATGGTTATAACTTTTATAGTACATATATGTATGTATATATAAATTAATTGTTTCTTGAAACATTCAACATACTTTTAAATTTCTTTTGAAAGTTCAAAGTACAAATAGAAACAAATTATGAAGTACAAATAGAAACAAATTGTGAAGAGTATCACATTTTAAAATTTCTTCAAATTTTTTAAACCTTAAACCTTAATATGGCCTAATTTATGAAAGTGCCTTTATGAAACTCTTAATGCTTAAATTTATGAAAAAGACAAAAAATTAAGTCAAAAATATTGAATGTTATGGTAGTGAATGAAATGTGACAAGTCCAAATTAATATTAGTATGATGGGGCTCATCATTTTCAAAAAATGAAGTTCTTACTTCACCAATTTTATCAATTGGTGAAATCAAAATATGCTTTTTCTAGGAATTTATCTAAGTATCTTGTTACACATCTTATTCTATCACCAAAAATGATTGATTTTATAAACCTCAAACACCTAAAGGCTTAAACATAGAGATAAAAGTCTTCGTATTTTTTTGACTTAAATCATTTTACATCATATATAGAATAGTAAAAAGACTATGACTACACTCAATCATATTATTTTTGAATTTGAATGTTAAAGTGTTGCGTTTAAATTGTAGGGTTTAATAATTAGTTTTTGGAGCATTAATTTGCTGAAATTATATAAAAGTTTCCTTCATTTATAATGTATTAGAAAAAATCAATTTTAATTAAAGAAATATTTTTATTGTACATTTATAACCATTCTGCAATTTTCTAGCAGCTTGGCCAGAGAATAAATAACTAAAAGGCTACTGAATTTGTAAAATTACTCGCCTAATTTGCTCTCCTTCCAATATATATTAAAAACTCCCTAATTCATAGAAATTCAACTCTCATAGTACTATGTTTGACCATATCAAATTAAATCAATTGTAATATTTTTTAATACTTGTATAGTTCAAGTATAGTTCAACTATAATACCTCAACAACTGTTGCATAATTATAAGTGGTATTATAGTTGTATTGCAACAATTATGTGTACAAGATTATTACAATTTAATTATGAAACTATTTCAGTATTCTTATAATAGATAGCTTCTTAACAATTCGAATGAGTGTCTCAGTTATTTTTATTATATTTAAAACCTTCAATTTTAATATACCCTCTTTGTTTTTGAAAAAGTCCTATGTTTTCTTTGCATTTTAGAAAGAAAACACGTATTTTTAGGAGATAATTACAGAGAAATTATTTTTTTTTATACTACAAAATGGTCTGCTTTGGGTATCACTTGTTGGACACACTAATTAGATGCTTTTTGTATAAAATCTCCAAATTTTGTCTAATTCACTCATTTTGAAGACCCTAAAATGAAAAAAGAAATTCTTGCACCTCAACAAAATCAAGATGTATATTCCTAGTGAGTATTTTTTTTAAATTTATATTTTTGCATCTATTGATAGAGGTGAAAAAAGTTGCTAAATGTTGGGATTTGCAGGCATCATAGTGCACAATATGTTATTTTTTGTTGATAAAACTAATTATTGTATGTATTGATTCATTTTATATAAGCCATACTCCAAAATGACATTAAAATAAAATTAGTTGATATTCCAAATGCTTGTTTTCATGGATTTTCGGTATGTATGACAAAACTCACATTTTGAGTCATTTTCAACTAAAAAATTCATTAAAATTCTAAAAATTCTTTGATTGTGATGACATTTTTTTCTTAACACAATATAAGTATAGGCAATCAAAACCATATTTCATGAAATTATACTTTATTATGTTAAAAACATGAAGTTGTTTGACACTATACAAGAGATTGATATTGTAGTTTAGACAACATTTTTAGAAACCTCAAGCTAACAATTACCTACTATCTAATTGTTCTTTGTACTTCAATTGATTATTAGGCAAAATATTGCATAAGCTCCTAGAAAATTGTAGTATTTGTATTTGAATGTTACGTTTGTGAGTGACCATTTTTCATATGTTATCACCTCCAAAAAAAGCATGTATATTTGACTCAAAGCATTTCATTTCGCATATAATTAAAGGTTTGGGGATTACCCTATGAAGATTCAAACTTTGTGTGATTTTAGGCAATTGTATTTTTTGAGATGAAGTTACGACCAGAGAATAATGCATTGTAGGACCCTCAAATAGGAATATTTGAGGTTCCTAAAGATTTTATGGAAAGAAATATATAAATATTGTATGCCCTTTTTTTTAATAAATACTTGCACTGAACCAATTCTTACTGATGCAAATCTTACTTAGCCTCCTAATCCAAGTTCCTCCCTCTTAGAAAATACAAAAACAAAATTCTTTGTCTGATAAACCTTCTAGCTACCTTCCTTAAACCTTCCAAACTATATTTAATTTCATGGTTTGACTTTCAAAACAATTAACCCCTAAGCGCTCAAACGACCATTTTTTGGTCGTTGCCCGACTTTGGGCAGATTTTTCGGGCAGAAAAAAACTTTTTTTTGAATTTTTTTTTTTCCTTGAGAATATTGGGTTGTCTTTCAGTATTTATATTCAAAACTAAGATCACTACGGTCAAAAAAATCATAAGAGAAATAGCACAATGTGTTTAGAATTTTCTAGTGTTGAAAAACTTACTATTTGAGGAATAAATTGAAATTTTTATGACCAGATCGTATGCATTTTTTTACAATTCAAAAGAAACCACTATTTTGACCAATCAAAAAAAAATTCAAATGTTAAAGATAGAAATTGTATTTTTGATGAATTTTTGAAGTTATATCTTCAAAATTCATTTGACGAGAATTTGAAATAACACATTTGTGTTTTGTCCAAACCCCTTGGGCTTTTAGGGGTTAAAACACCAAACATTTAAAAGAAATCATATGTAGACTTTCATGACACTACTAAAATGATAGAAAGAATGGTACAAAAATGTGAACAAAACCAACACCTAAAAAATAGAGAAAATTAGTAGTGGGGGGCCTCAAGCACTACAAGAGAAAGGGGTGTTTTAAGTATAGTATCAAATAATTAAAATTTTTTAAAGTAAAAGGTGGAAATAAAATTATATCAATTAGAACATATATTTAAATAATTTTGGAATTTTACCATAAATGCTTTTCTGAATTAAAAACATACTTTTGTAATTTAAATTTGAAAAATATTACAGTTTTTCATTTTCTTCAATATTTTAAAATGGGATGAAACTAATTCTTGTCAAACTTCATTGCAAGTTAGTTTCAAAATACATACCCATAATGAATTTTTGGAAACTTAAAAAATCCGGGTTGGACCGAGCCACATCCACTTTTGGGATGAACGGATCTGAAAGGGTTGAGCGTATTCCATGGAGGGTAAATTTGTGCAAGATAAACATTCCCCTCATAAATGAACCGTACTCTGTTCAAAAAAGCTACATGACCACTCCCAAGCCCAAAAGTGAAAAATAACTCATTTAAAGTTAAAACTACCCAGGTCTCAATTTCTCAAAGACACCCCCAAAATAGCTTTTTAGTTCTTCAATCTCACATCAAAAAAAATTCTTTGGGGAATTTGGCAATTTGGGAATTTGGAATCATGTTGGAATCCTTTTACTAATTAACCATTTGCAACTATTTCATGAATTGTTTGGGGGCCTGCCCATTGATGGCCTTGGAACAGAACCACTAATTTCATCGTCCGAAGGCAGGCTGGGCGCCTCGTCTTTTCAAGACAATTGATGTTCTTACGGAGCCTTGGTTGGGAACGATTTGTCGCCGTCGTCATCGCCATCGCCGTTGTTGTTGGTGCTCGCAGGCTTTGCGCTTGGGTGCCTGGTTCTTGTTTTTTGTTCGGTAGTGCACATGGCGCTTGCGGAGGTTCGTTTCGAGCATTTGCCGTAACTTAGTGGTGAGGTTTTCAGGCGAGGCGAGGTGTTGTAGTCTTTTGTAGTGTTTGCGGAGGGTGGAATTCGCGACTTTGCGAGAGTCGGTAGAGCGTGAGAAGGTAGGTCATGGTTTCGTGTTGGTGAGGAGTTGGTAGTGTTGGGTTTGGGTGGAATTAGGGTTTGGTGTTGGGGAGGACTTGGAGTGGTGGTTTGAGGGAATTAGGGTTTGGTGTGGTGGACATTGGGAGGAGTGGACGGATTTGTGGGAGGGGCGATGCGAGGAAGCGTTGGGCGGGGCCCTTAGGCTTGGGGGCACGCAGGGAGGTAGTGGAGTGGAGAATTGATGTCGCAGAAAAAGAGGTTGAGCAGCAGCACAAGCAGTGGAGGAGGCAGCGGGGGCATATCACCGAATATGATATCAGCTACGAAGAAACCGAAGGGTCAATCGATACTTGACCAGTTTGAGAAGAATGGGAAGGTAGGGATGGCTGTGGAGGAGAACAACGCCGACATGATGTTCGTGGACGGKGTGGAGGATCATCTGGCGTCGACTGGCTCCTATCCTGCGGGGCCGGCGTCGGCTGTGACCTTGAGTCACAGTCCTGGGATTGGGACGACAGCGAACTTATCGCGGAAGAAAGCCACGCCACCGCAGCCTGTGAAGAAATTGGTCATTAAGCCATTTAAAGGTACTTTGGTTTGGGAGCTGTCTCTTTTTGTTGCTTGAGTTTTGGAGCATCTCGCCTCCCCCCCCCCATACAATGGTCTCTTAGGGGCTGAATTCTTCATGATGATTGCTGATGAAATTAGCTGGACAAGTTAAATAATCTGTTATCTTGTGCATATTGCTCCTTCGTGAAATGAGATTAATTGATATTAWTTACGGTTCCTTTCAATCAGGAGAAGTGTTCTTAGGGTTGTCGATTGCGAACGAGCTATTCCAAGTGATTATGAGGTGGTTGTGCGATCTTTAAATTTAGGAATGTAGTGCATTTCTTGTCTTATGCTGATTGGGTATATWATCACGAGATATGGGATTAGGTGAATTATTATGCTCTTCCCTGGGGGATGGATCGCATTTTGCCTGAAGGGCTTCGTTGCGGATGTTTCCTATCTCCAGAAATTGTGTAGCAGCAAATTTGAGGTGTTTTTTCATGATTCAGGGTTAGTGAGCGTCAGKTTTTTTGGTCTGATTGTCAATACACACCTGTTGCCCAATTCCTTTCGTCTACGCAGCTGTCCTACATTTCTTTACTCTTTCACAGCGGGCGAATGGTGCTGCTTTGGGCTGAATCTGTTGCTGCCAGCCTTTGGCCTGTGCTATTGTYCATGTTTAAGTAGGAATGAGCTAACTATGGTGGTCTTCCTCTATTTGTYCTCATCACAGGTTACATATTCTATTCACGAAATATTGCTTTCCTTGGTAGTTGCCCAGAGTAAACGGTGTGTTATCAGATATCAGGTGGAGTTTCTGATGTGTGTCTTGTCTTATATGTAGATAAACCAAAGCTACCTAATAATTTTGAGGAGCTGACGTGGGCCAAGATCAAGGAAGCTGTAACTGCTATTCACCTAAAGCAGCCAGTGAATTGCAGTTTGGAAGAACTATATCGGGCTGTGGAGGATCTTTGCCTTCACAAGATGGCAGGGAATTTGTACAGACGATTGCAGCAGGAATGTGAAAGTCACATCTCAGCCAAGCTGAAAGATCTTTTGGGGCGCAGTCCTGACGCTGTGGTGTTTCTGTCTCATGTGGAAACTTGCTGGCAAGACCATTGCGACCAAATGCTTGTTATCCGCAGCATTGCGCTCTATCTAGATCGTACCTATGTTATTCAAAACTCGGGTGTTCGCTCTTTATGGGATATGGGTTTGCAGCTTTTCCGCAAGCACCTTTCAGCTTGTCCGGAAGTCGAGTCTAAGACTGTCTCTGGTCTTCTCAGGCTAATCGAGAAGGAGAGGTGAGATTCTGTGATAGTCTTTGATGTGATTTGTTATTTGTATCATTAGAAGCCAGGCGTGGCCAGTAGCTTGAATTACCAGTGACTTTAAAGTGTGTTCTCTGGTAATTACTTGTGTTTCATCAGGATAATTTCTGAAAAGTCCTTTGCTTCTTGCTGTGGAAAAGGTTTGGAGTGTTCACTTATGCTGGTGTATCCCTGGATGCAGGATGGGAGAGACTGTGGATCGGAGTTTACTGAAACATTTGCTGCGCATGTTTAGTGCTCTTGGTATATATTCTGAGAGTTTTGAGAGGCAGTTCCTAGATTGCACTGCTGACTTCTATGCAGCTGAGGGGACACGCTTTATGCAGCAAACAGATGTACCCGATTACCTTAAGCATGTTGAGGTGAGTGTATTATTTGTTGAGATGACAATGAATATGAAAATGGAAGATGAGCAGATAGTTCAGTTGAAGTGTGTGCAGCACAAGTTCATCTGCTAAGCCTTCCATTTTCATTGTCCAGGCTCGGCTTCATGAAGAGAATGAGCGATGCTTGCTCTASCTGGATGGAAGTACACGGAAACCCTTGGTGGCTACTGCCGAGAAACAGCTTCTTAGCCGCCATACGGCTGCAATTCTGGAGAAGGTGAAGTAACTTGATGTTGAACATCACCTGCTGAGTAGGGATGTTTAGGACTTTTTATAACTACATGCATAGCTAGTTATTCTAGAGTGAAATTTGGAGTGATGGACTAGGATTTTTGTTGCTTATTGGGTACGGTCATCATTTAAGGAATGTTTGCTATTTTACTAGTCGAGACACGTACGGTGGTCGCTTTGGACCTGCAATATCGGTGTCCTTAGTTTGTGTCCTTTTCATCTCTTTCTTTCAGGTCTTGCAGTGTAAACGGTTCCTGTTCTGGAAGGATTTTCACTGTATGCGGTGTGCTGGTGGTTGCAGGGATTCAGCATGCTCATGGATGCAAATCGTGTGGCAGATCTTCAACGGATGTATGTGCTTTTTGCTCGCGTGAATGCTCTCGAGTCCCTGAAACTGGCTTTAAGCACTTACATCAAAGCTACAGGGAACAGTACTGTAATGGATGAAGAAAAGGACAAGGACATGGTGCCCTGGCTGTTAGATTTGAAGGCGCGTCTTGATGCCATTTGGGAAGAGAGCTTCTCTAGGAACGAAACCTTTTCCAATACTTTGAAGGATGCATTCGAGCATTTGATCAATCTGCGCCAGGTAATATGACTTCTGTAGAAGCGGAATTCTGTAGGAATTTCAAAGGAAAATTCCACTTGCACTTTTTGCTACCTCATGATGTAATTGCTTTATTTTCAGTTTTCATATCAGGGCAGTCTGTTCAGGGATGTAAGTAGTCCTTGTAGGTATATTCAAGTACGTTGATGTCTTCATTTTCAAGTAGCAGGCACTTCAACGCGGGCTAGCAACTTGGGGAACCAGATTTGTCTGAATTATGAGGTGCCACCTCATGCGCTAGGACAAAGCTAAAGACTTTTCTATTCACAAGTGCCTTGAAACTAGTCATATCGAGTCTCAAAGAAGACTCTCTATTTGGCCCTATCTTCATCACATTTAGCCAAGCTTGCCCACTTTTTTTGCTTCGCCAAGTGTGCTTTGGGATAATTAAAATGCCCAGGCCCAGCCAAATACCCAGTTTATGCCATTGGCTGGGGATGCTCTTATAGCCACGAGAAGAAGACGCAACTCACGGAGAAGCCCCGTCCAATTAGTTTTTTCCTGCTAAAGACGAGTTCCCACTCATCAGCTTGTTGGCTTCCCCCAAACGACCACTTGTCGTCATACCCAACTCGCCACTTGTCAACCAGGAGTGCTGCTTCATCGACTTGCCATGCCCGACAGCACTCCCGCACACAGAGGGATGCCAATATCACGGCGCCCAATTTCCCTTTTCCGGAGCAATCTGTGCAATCGAACTTATCGTAGTGCGAACTTGTCTGTGACTCCATTCTGTTTCGTACCTCTGTGAAGTTAGTGTGCATTGTACTTGTATCGAGAGCTTCTGTTCTTGTGGTGTTGTTGTAGTTTGCTTGCAATCAAGCTTAGGTTGAAGATGGCGGAGAAGTATGACACCAAGAAGTTTGACACGACGAAGATGTCCGGCGATGAGCTGAAGAAGCTGGGACTGGAGGGATCAAGGAAGCCGCCAGGCTCCAACCCAGGTCCTGGCCACACGCTGCACCAGCAAGGAGGGCAAGGGCTCGGCAAGGCGGGCCGTTACCCGCTCATCTTGTGGGGATTCGCAGCCGTCGTTGGCGTCGCCACTTTCTCCTATTACAGGTCGCTGGGAGTGCAAGAGATTCCTGGGAAGAGCAACCAGGCCTTGACGTCGAACCATCCCGCCACTGCGAAAGCTCAGCTGAACGTTAAACCCTAAAATTCAGGGCTATGGGAAAAACGCTCCTCTGTGCAGCTTAGGTAGAAGACCTCGTTCATTTTCTTTTTTTTTTTCCTCCTCCCGGCAGGCTTTTGGTGGAGACGAAGCCTAGAAAATCGTGGCTGTGGATTTGGAAGCTCCCCCCTTTGCAGCGTAGAGTTTAGAAGATCTCGTTTGTAGTTATTGTTTAATACCTCCGCAATCCGGGAAGTAGCAATCTGGAACCTGTCTCTGTGAAAATTATAACAAGCTGGTGCATGCGCCTTCGAACATGCTTGGGGTTAATTCACAGCATGGTTGGATGCCACATTCCCAAGTTTTTCCAGAGATTTTGACCTACTCTGATGCAAATAAACTGTTGTTTCTAGATGCACGTCATTTGTKGTCGCTGTTGTTACTMKRATGGTTCTTTGCTTGTTGCCGACTCTGTTCGGTATTTCTGATGATTTTGGACGTGAGGTGGATTACACTATTTGCATGCTAGTACATGGAGTGTAACTTTTAGGAGTTCAATGTAGAGCTGTGGAGATACCACTTTGGGTACATGAGGCAACTCTGTTGAGATCACTTTTTTTTTATCACTCTAGCTATTTGTAATGATTTCTCATGCACTTTTATCATCCTATTGAAGTGATAGTAGACAATCCCATTTCCATTTGAAATATCAGTGGCCATATACTTTAACCAAGTCATGCTTACATCCAACTTGCGAATTGATAGGCAACGAAGTGTAAGAATATGGTAGATCAGTTGCTGTTGGTTTCAGGGTTAGTCGCTAGCTGGGAAACGGCAGATCGAAATGTGTTGATGATGCGAGTGCAGTTGCTGCAAGCTCTCGATGAGCATGTGCACTTGCTTCTGTGTGAGTGGCTTCTTATTCAAGCTCTCATTCCATTACAGTAATTGAGCATGGAAGACATTGCCGAATTTTCTCACCCCCTTCCAAATGGTGACAGTAAAAAGCTCACCTCTCATACTGACTGCAGTGCTCAAAATGRTGTGACCASTAACCARCACCTTGAYATGTGGCATCCRCGGCACTTTTTATGGTCTTTTGTGAAGTCTACGTGCATGCACTCACTCTTGACCCGCCTTACCAGTTCTTTACAGTAGTTAGTTTAGTGTGGAAGAATCTGCAGTACAAGAGAAGGAATACGAACACGTTTGAAAAATCCTTTGTGACATCCTTACATGCGATATTGATTAATCAAGTGCCGTTTGCTGGAGGCATCCCAAAGTTCAACCAATCTCTCTTTTTCTGCAGTCACGACGCTCTGTACGGCACAAGCACGCACCCTATTCTAAATAAAGAACAATATCTTCGAGGTGGCTTTCATTACAGAAGGTGACTGGACTCGGAGTCCAATGTGATGCTGTACGATACTGTGAACTGTTTGCATTTTTGTTCTGTAGCTCAAAACAGGGGACCCTCCAAGCGAATTTGGGCGGTCAGGTTTTATTTGAATTTTCAAGGGCTCATCATCGATTCTCTGCGGCTCCTCTCACAGCAATGGCTGTTGATGTTGATCGATTGCTGCAGACTCCAGAWACTAAGCTTGCAAGTTTTGCGCATTTACAAGGCTATGATCTTTAGCAAATCTCGATAGATTTAGAAAAGCTCTTCCGTTTTAGGGTTAAGAGAGGTGAATGGGATGCAGAAAGGGCTAGTTTGTGTATGGAGCTTGGTAATGTGAAGCAGCAGTTGGAAGAGCTACAGCAGGAGCACATTGCTGACAGGACCAAAGTTATGGAAGCTGTGGAGAAGGTAAGCGAAAATTTCCTAAAAATGAGCAATTGAGCAATTCTCCTTTGGAACAAGTTCGGTACTAAGAAGAGCTTTTATCAATAAAATTAGACTGTTCCAAGAATTTAGACAACTCACAAAGAGAATCTTTGCCATGAATCATGGAGAGGTCTCCTTAAGATCACTGTGATGATTCAGAGTCGCCCCTGTGATACGTAAGGAAGCCTCGGCATGATCATTGTGATTCAGAGAGACCTCATGAATTTCGTTTATGACGATGTATAAATAATCTAATTTTACTGGAAACCCTGGTTGAGTTCTTTTTGTGACATTCACATTGTTCAACTATTACGAAAGGAATAGATKCTGTACATGAACTTCTGTTTTCGATAATTTGCTTTCACGATGACTGTAAGAAGACCTTTCCATGTTCTGTACAGTTTCTWATGCAGTCTAATTYTACTGTTAACTTTTGTTGCAGCAAGCATATTGTTTCTTTATCATCAAACGAAAAGATGTCGTAGTTGAACTTCTCCTTTTGGTAAACTAMGAGTCTGATGATGTGTACATCTCTTTAGGTGAAAGGATTGGATGAGTCTGTGACTAGAATGCAGCAGTCAATGGTGGAGGCTGATGAAGAAAGGGTAAAGAAAGAGAGAAACGTGCTTGCGACCTTGAGGTCGCTTGTTACAGATATGGTGAAGACCAAACGTGGGCAAGAAATGATGACCTCAGTTGATTCGAGGTTATTGAAAGCTACAAAAGCATTAGACACAAGCGATCTTAATGATGCTGAAGCAAAGCAGACCAAAGAGTTACTTGATTCTATACTTTCTGAGGAGAAAGCTTTGGCACTGGAGACTTTCTTTGTCGGTATGGGTGTTCTTGTACAGCAAGAAAGTGGGAAACTGGGAACAACCAAGGATCTATCAAGAGAGCTTGCGAATTGTCCACCTGGATCTCGCGAATTCAAGGACGATCACCTTGATCGGGACTTGGGAAACGCCGGAAGCATTGAAGGTATCTTTTTGAACTCTATCTTCTGTCTCAATTGAAGCCTTATTTTTTTGCAGAAGTTGGTCGAATTCAAATGTAATTTAGAAAGAAGGATTTAGAAAGAGGGGTAAAAAGAATTTTTATGACTTATATGTTAACTCTAATGATATGCATGTTTTGAATAGATGCCTTGACATGATTACCTCCTCAAAAGATCCCGCGTTAGATTGATAAAATTATCAATCAGAAGTCTTGTTAATTTTATCGCACATTTGATCAATATCATAGTAGTTTAGCTGATTTTATTTATAAGTATTACTACGAGTATTTTTTCTCGAAGAAGTGTCACTTAGTGTCATTTGATTGGTCGCTAATTATGAACAAGGTGATGTGGAAATTTAAGTCAACAGTCAAAGTGCCATGTTTGCTACACTATTTCGGTATTAAAATACTGACAATTTAATGTGGCATAATATTAACTTAATAGTTGTGAATGTGTTATCAAGTTAATCCTCATGGTAGTAACATCCCATTAACATTAAGTTAACATCATCTGTGTTACATTAACATCAACGTAATTTGAGGAGTATATGAAGCTAATGCCTATTTGCTTAACATTAAGAACTCTAGTGGGGTTCTTTTGTGATCATGTTGTGGATTGATCACAGTTCTTTGGAGCATTGTGTAGATTGGCAGCTCGTCTGACATAAACTCTGATTGATTATCCGTATGTTTCGTGATTTTGGGTTGCAGTTCACGCGGAAATTTTGACAAAACCTATCATTACTTTATATTACGAGAGCGGCTGGGAGTTTGCTTATCTTCACTATTCAGCGGATAATTTGGGGTAAGGCAATATTGAGTCTTGGCTGTTGCATGGTATGTGATTTCTGACATGTTGAACATGATAGATAGCTTGCAATTTTTAATTTTTTAAATATTTTTCACAGGTGGACAGAGTTACCTGGAGTTTGCATGCGTAACGACATTGTGAATAACGTGTCATTAAAGGTGAGATAGCAATTACTATCTAGTGAGTATTTAGTTATCATGCGACATTGTATTACATTATATGACTTCTCCTTACGAGTTCTGTTGTTTGTCAACTGCGTATATCTATTCAATATTTTTTCCGCACCCAAATATTCTCTTTGTGGACACTGGTGTTTTGTTTTGGCTGAATTTGGACAATGGTATCAACTACTTGCAGGTTGTTGACGTTGAGGGGAGTTCAATTGAGTTTGTTTTGACAGACGGAAGAGGCTCCTGGGATTGGTAAGCTGATCGACTCCTTATGTTGCTGCCTACTTGTGTTTATTTAACATGCTTTCCCTGCTTGCATATGCTGAAATAATGTTTAGCTCTGAGAAGAATTGCTTAAAAAAAAAAAGACACAAGCTATTCTGTTGGGTGTTTTAACATTCTCTTGAACAAGTTGACTGTAAGTTGTGCTTTTCAAGTAAAAACAGGATTTCCTCCGAAACTTAAAACTTGATTTTTTGAATGTGGTGTGTTACACAGTGCTCCACAGGGAGGAAATTACCAAATCAAGAACAGTGGCACGTTCCTATTGTCTTCCGGATTCATCGAGCAGAAGAAGTGACTCATCGATTTATTATTGTAAGCTCTAATAGGAACCTGATTTGTAAGGGTGTCCATAGCTACTTCAAGTAGCACACCTACTAAAGAATCATAAGGAAAGATCTTTCTAACATGAAGTCAATTGTCACAAAAAGACCCAAGGACGAAATCTCTGGTTCATATAATGTTATGAGCACTAAGGGAGAGGCACTCAATGGCGTCTATGTACCCAATGCCGTCCCTTTCTAGGTCCTGCATTCATTCTAGAAGGTAAATGTAGCCGGACTGTAGATTGCTTATTATTTTAGGTCAAAGAAATAAGCCATGTACTACCTACCTACATTTATAGAATGAAATGATTATGCTCTGTAGAATCAGACGACATTGGGTATAGGGTCGCCATTGGGTGCCTCTCCCTTATGGCGGACTTACAGGACATGGCATGTTTGTTTATCCTTGGCAAGCAGGAGTTTTCAAGGTCTTCTCTTATTTCTTGCTCATCAAATTGTGATTATTCCCAACTGCCTTCTGGTTCACTTCATTTTAAGTAAATGAGAATGATGCTGGAGAAACGCCCTCATGCATTAGCACCTGGGTTGATAAATTAGGTCATGAAGTTTGTAAATTTTCAAAAAAGGGAATAGTTTACTTGTTAAGCTTTAAAGGACAGACCTATCACCGTTGAGACCTATCATTGTTGGGAGAGGTGGGGTGCAATATTTAGTGCTTGACCGAGGGGAAAAATACTGTTCACGCACATGTTTAGCTTTGGAAAAATTGTACAAACCAATACTTGATGCTACCCATTCAAAAATTGCAAGAAGGGGGGCGTGGTAGAAAACACTTTCATGTGAAAATCTTTACTATCTTCATAGTATTAGGGTTATCTAAAAATATGGAATCAATTAGAGACACTAAATTTGACTTCCCATGATGATTGACATGTGTGGTCACTTTCACAAAAAGAACGGATGAAAATTGGTGAGTATCCATTCAAGCAAATGTTTTTTTTTTTGTCATCCAAAGGACGCCAAACGTCCGCGGCGTCTTTCAAGGGTTTAGGGTCATGCTTGCCGTATCTGTGCTTGGATCTCCAGGAGATGGATTCAACCTCATTCTTATCAAGTGGGGACAAAAGTATTGCAATTGTGAATGGTAAGGTGGGGTGTCTATCAATAACATATTCAACCATTTCAATATTCAATAAAATCACAAGAAATTGAAACTCGTCAACAAAAGTTTCATGAAATTAAAAACAAAGTTTCATGAATTGTTTTTTATTGAATAAATCATAGTGGACAGCAAAATCAGATCGTTCATTCCGCTGGTAAGGTGGAAGCACCCAAAACCGTCAATATAAGCAATTCAACATAGTTGGAGACACCTTTGCCTGGAAATAGTATTTTTGTATTATTAGCTAGTGAAAATCATGAATATTCAAAAAAGAAATTAGATTTTTGGATGTTGTATGCAATTTCTATGATTTTTCAAAGTGCAAGTTGCCTAGACCACTAAATCTTTCCCATAGGTGGAACTCAATCTAAAATCTTCAAAAATCAGTAGTTAGCAAATCAAAGTTAAGTATGTGTCTTTCAAATGTGTTGACCAATCATACGTAAGCATCTGAGATGGACACAATTAGGTGAGTCTAAGGTACAAGAATGGGAACAAGTGTGCTAATGGGTGCTTCTACCTTACCAAGTATGAGAACAAACAAAACAAATCTCTAAAATTCTATTCGCACATCAAAAGCCGAGTTTTGGCTTTTTATAGATAGTGAGGCACGAGGTTAGCAATCTATATATTTTCCAATTTAAATATTATGGAGCTCACGATAGATGGCTGAAAAGGTATACTTTTTTTTTTTTTTGTAAATTCATGATTTTCATTTGTTAAAGGACACCAAGGCCATTTTTGATTTGATCTTAGAGGACACCAAGGCCATTTTTTGGTCGATGAATGAGTGAGCATCTTTGTGTGTAGGACATAATTGCAACTATTCATCCTCGGAATTTTGTGTGAAAAGAGAAGATCTTCTATAGTACTTTGACTTCCAATGCTTACTTTTGAAATTTTTTAACCCTTAAAGGACGAAAAGGACATTTTGAGTCCTTTGGAAGACAAAAATGAATTGTAGTGGATCTAAAAAAGATATTTTTCATACATTTTTTGGATAAGCATGAAAGTAGAAATGTGCTTGGACATGGAAAGCATGAAATAGGGTCATAGAATGTATTGTCATTTTCAAGTGCTTCAAATTGTAACATGAAACCATGGATATTCATGTTCAAACGAATAGGTCTCCTTATGTCCATCATCAAATTTCTAGGTGTTGCTATCATTTTTAGGTGCTGCACGGTTTAACTTCCCATTGCCTAACACTCAGTAGTCCACAATCCACATCCCGCCTTTTCCCTGCAATAATAGGTCCGTCTTTTAACCCCTCAACGCCCAAAGGGACAAAAAGTGTCCTCACATAGTCTGACAATCCGCTTTGAAGCACTCTAACATTTGCATCCAATGTATGATTTCAATAAAACTTGTTGGAAAAGTTGCGCATACTAGCCTAGTTTGTATGCTAAGATTTTCAGATCAATCCAAGACGTATTGAGTTTGTGAAAGTCATTCGAAGTTCTCAAGTTCAATTTGGGTTCAGCACACTGCATTGTGATGGATGCAACTTTGGGGGATTGTATCTTTTTCATCAAATGTTTTTTTTCAATTAAATCTGTTGGGTTTTTTTACCATAAAGGTCTAGTTATTGTGGTAAAAGTTTCATGCCGATACAAATTGTTTCAAATGTTTGGGAGCAAATAATTCAAAGTTCAAAATCCAGAATTGTTTGCATTTTAGTGAACTTTGGCAGCTCATAACTTCTTCATGTATGATCTTTTTTCAATAATTTTTGTTGGAAAAGTTGCGTTTACTAATCTAGTTTGTGTGGTCAATATTTCATATCCATCCAAGATCTTATGAGTGACTGAAAGGCATTTTAGTAGAAGGAGGTTCAGCCACAGACGTGATTTTTTTGCTACTTTGTTCACTGTTTTTTGACATTTCAAATCCATTTTGCAGATACAGTGAGTCTTTTTTATGATATTTTTTTCACCATAATGTTAATATTCTAGTTATGAATCACTTTGTAGTATAATTTTTTTCATTTGAGTCAGTTTAGAAATCAAATCTCACCTCCAAATGTGTTTTTAAGAAAATTTCAACACCTATTTCGAACACTAAAACATTATAATCTTTCAACCTATACAGTCAAATGACCCCAAATTTGTTCCACAACATCTGCACATGCACACTACAATATTGTAAGGTTGAGATCTTCATAATTGACTGAAATTTAGACTTTTAACACTTGCAAAGGGAGGATGCTTTCAAGCATAGTTGGACCTTGGGCAATGAGGGGATAATTGTTTAACCCAATTATTCCCACTGGATCAAAATTCATGATTTCCACGGCTAGGGTGAATTGACCCCCTCATTGAACTGACCCCCTCATTGAACTGACCCCCTCATTGAACTGACCCCTCATTACCCTCGGAAAGACATTGAAATTCTTTTACGTGTCACGTTTGACAAAATTTGATAATTCGGAATTCCTATTTGCAATCAGAGGCCCCAAATTACCTAGGGGAGGTGAAGAAATACAAAACTGACACGGCACAAAATAGGGGGCAATTTTTACATTTACCTTGTGGCAGGGGCAATGAGGGGGTCAGAGTTCACCCTGGCCTGATTTCCACGGTGACCCGCCCGGGTTAGCAGGGAAATAAGATTCCGCCACCACCAAAGAAAGCTGGACGAGATTCATCGGAGCTTCATCGGTGCCTGGGGCGGCTCCAATCTGCCACCCACTCCACTCATGTGAGTGACGCTTCCTAAACAATTCGGTGTTGAAGGCTCTCGATCGTCCACGAATTTCTGGACGTTTTTTCGCACATTTGGGCTTCTTGCGTTTACTTCGTCTGCAACTAATTCTGCATCCAGGTGAGTACACGGTCTTACCGATTTCGAATTTGTCGGTACGCTCCGTGTGCTGTGCCGTTTGTTAGACCATCGAATTGAAGGTCTGAACCCTAAGAACCTGAGTTGAGAATGCCCTGTTGCTGGTAAAACATAGTCAAGCAGACAGAGATCATGCAGCCTGGAAACCACCTGAGTGACATGAATTTCAGTGAAGAGTGGAATTGGGAAAAGACTCGATCTCCTCATCATGATGGATGGTCAGCAATTGGGTTTGATGAGCTGCTGTAAGTCTCGGTGTTTGTCTTTTGAGTCTGAGTGTGGGTACGGTGCTGTGTGTGTGCGTGTGCTGATCAACCGAGGTCCACACAGGAAGGGGAGGGAGAACTTAATTGAGAAGGGAATTCTTTAGGATTCGAGTTCGTCCGTTTTGGGGGCAGTTTTGCATGCGTGGATTATTCAAGGATTCTTCTCGATTGTGAATATTGATTATTGGTAAGCACGATGTTGTGGTTGCAAGTGGACCCTTGCGGTCCTTGCTGTGGAATTTTTCCATTCATGGAGGCATCCCCGTTTGAATCACCCAGACTTGCATTTGTTGTGGTGGTGTTGAAACTGTCAGGGCAGGCATGAGCAATTATTGAGCGCTAATCTGAAGAATTCTGTTGTCCGTGGTGCAGTCAAGTAGGGCACAAATGAGGAAGACCAAGATCGTCAACGTCACTGCGCATGACTTGGTCATCCAGGAGGAAATTGATGGCGCCTTGAGACATCTTGCTAAGGTACCATCAATGCAGGGATTTAACGTGTGTGAGGACCCATCTAGGGAGTATATGGTCACCGTGGTGGTGGGGAACTTCAGGTTCCAATTTGACAGTTATGAGTTGTCTGAGGCTGTAGAGATCAGAGTGTACGAAACGCCCACCCAGAAAGTCGAATATCGTGTCTCCATACACCGTACCTTCAGCGGGCGGGTAACTTTAAACCCTGAGCCCTACCTTTTGAGCATAGAATTGGTCTCTAGAGATCATAGTTTTTGATGAGAACTCTGTATGCACATGATTGCTCAATCAGTGTTTAGTACAGGTTGTGTGGATTCTGTCTCAAATTTATTCATGGTGTATGGTTCTTGATGTACGCCAGGTACGGACTGATTTTGATATCAAGAAAGAGAATGCTTCCTCAACGCTGTATCGCATTGAAAAATCTCGTGCAAGTTTGGTGATGCTGTCGAAACAAGTGAAGATATGCCCTGCCCAGTGCCGGAACCTCGTGCGAACTTGCCTCGGCGGTGTAAAGGAGATGAAAAAGGCCTATTATGAGAAGTCCGACAATGATATGTGGCAACCGTACCGTTCCAAGAAGTTACAGAAACTCATCAGCTCTTTGGACAAACTCTAGTCTACCCTTGGCTCCATTCAAGACTTGTTGCAGGATTGTGGGAGCAACTGGGGCAGCATGGCTCTTGTTGTATCTTTGCCATTGACACCCCCTGAGAGGATGTCCTCCAAGTTTGATATCCTCATCAAAGAGCTCCACTGGAATCTTGAGACGATCCATTATGCACTGGATTGGAAGGGACGTGTGGAATTTCACTGGAATGACGGGATGTTCAGATATGCACTAGAAACGATCGCTGGGGCAGCAGTGACGATTGCAGAGGACATGGAACTTGAGCAATCTCGAAGACTTGCCTCTGAAGATCGTGAGGATCTTCGATCTCAGCTTGAGAGCGGATCGATTTTGGTTCCAGGGAACTCTTTGCTTTACTACTTTTCGTGGCAATTAGGATATAAATTTGCAACTGATCAGGGGAGAGTCAAACTTGCGGCAGAGTTGCAAAAGAGGCTGAAAGAGACTTCTGGACCTTTATCTAATGACTTTTGCTCGATTCCGGATTGTTTCTGGATCAATAATGCGGATCTGGAACTTCGTGACAAAATCTCTGGA
>VACF01002510.1:0-92170 GCA_006891605.1 Pleurozium schreberi | reverse complement strand
CTCACATTTGTTGCTGAAGCGTCAACGCAAACATTCACTGTGATTGTGACCCTACGTGCGGATGCCAACTTCAATGGTCTTGCCATTGATTCTTACATTGAGGAGATTGCGGCACTTTCTTGGTCGGATGGTGTACATGTTGTGCATAGCCCCATCATTGTCATGCTTAATTCCCCTTTTAGTTACAAATGAGCCATTATTTTGGCATTGCTTTGGCAAACATTTGTAAATCCAAACAAAATGATATTGGAGCTAGATGAAGCRAATGAGAAGTTTGTACATGTTTGTACATCCATTGAAGGGCTTTTATGTCAATTTTTAGTTGAATGCTTCACTTATGAAATGATGACAATGGATTAATGGTTTATTGTAGTGATGATTATCAAACAAATATTGATTTGTGTATATTACATATCCATATGGTTGGATTTGTTGTTGTACTATCTACCTTGTACTTATAGGAAGACAAAATTTGAAACCAAGAATTAAAAATTCTTTGATTCTAAAATTGAGTGTAAATGTGATGTATATTTTTTTTCACATGTTTTTTTAAATTGAAAAATACAAATTCCACTATAGCATTTTTATAAGATTTTTTATTTATTTATTATAGTTTGGCATTGAAGTCCTTTTGGAAGAGACATTTTTCTAATTGAGAAAAGTCTAATTATTTACAAAAACATGGGTGCAAGGTGATTGCAAAAAAGACCTAGCAAATTTGATATTGTACTAGTGTTTTACATTTTATAAAGTAGTTTGGTATTTTCAAGAGTAATTTAGAATTTGACAAGTTGTTTAAAAATATGAGTAATAATATTACTATGATTAATAATTATATCTAAGCCTTTATGTAGATTTTACTTAAAGAAGATTAAACATAGAACAATTCACTAAGCATGGGGATTAAAATTGTGCAAAATCTCAAGAAAATAGGTACTTTGATATTGTAATTAGTATGAAAATAGGAATTTGATTTTGAAATTAAAATATGATTTTTTTTCATTTGTAACAATTTTATGAAGGTGGAATTTGTGAGTATGAGTCAAATTAGTTGGTCAAGTATTTTGTCTACATAGCTTCTCAAGCCTAGGGTGACAACAAGAACCAAAATGGTGTCATTAACCCATGGAAAGCTTATAGAGGATGGAAAGAAATGTTTTTTCATCCAACATTTTGGGACTTTGGTAACGAGTGAGTACATGTTTAGGCCCCCAAATTTTGTGAAAATGATTGCAACATTTTTTTAGAGAAATGGTGATTCTCCAATTAAACACATGGATGACCATGTAGTATGTTGTGGCAAATTATAATTCTTAGTTTGCTTTTGTTTTGAATTCTATCCATTAAAATGATCTCGTTTGAATTCTAGCCTAACTAGTGAAATCAAGCTAGTTTATCAAGTCTAGTTTCTACTCCTATTTGAAAATATATAAAAATCCTAAAAATGAATATTAATAAATTGTAATTTGAACTCATGGATTATAGCCTTGGTACAACATAAAAATGTTGGTAGCTTTGTCTTGCCTTGAAGTCCTCAACAAAAATACTCTTGTAACAAAGAAAGTATTCAATCTTGAGTGGGAAGCAGGAGGAGTCGACTTCTAACAAAAGCCTAAACTTTCTATATGTTTATAGAATTAGGCATGATGATTACTCAAAAAAATTAAAGCAAAYAATTGCTCAATGATGTTGGCTATCGATTAGAGGTGGATTTAGCACGGCTCCACAATTCTTTTAGTCCACATCAATATTTTTGCTACAACTACAATTATTAATTGAACCGCTAATTGCTTCAAAAACACTAGCTAGAACGTAATCAATGAGAATACCAAGTCAATTCTAGAAGGCAACAATCATATTTCATATTCATCATGGGTTTAATATCATTTTTTTGGTGAAATCTTTTCATCATTGAGTTCTTCAAAATTCCCGATTTTTAGTTTCTTTTAAAATTTATATTCCTAGTTATCACAAATTAGAAAGTCAAATTAACTATTTTTATGATATATTGCACTTTTGTAGTTCTCCTAATTAGAGAATTTTTCTATGCTTTTGCTTTGTAGAGTACTTTCTTCTTGAAAGTTTACACATTATGCTAATTTTTCACATTTAAAAAAAAAATAATCCTAATTCTGAATTATTCCACAAAAAATCAAGAGTAGTATGCAAAACACTTCAAAAAACGCACGGTGTTCCTTGCATTTGACCCCTATGTTCACAAATTGTCAAATAGGATGAAGAATATTTGCATATATATTGTATTCAAATGAAGCATGTCATTAACCCTTGAAAGACCGACGCATATTTTGGGCAAAAATTGTCAAAAATTGCCACTTTTTAGGGCAGCAAGAAAAAAATGATAGAAAAAAGCTTTATTTTAAATTTTAACTGTAAAAATTTGTACTAGACTTCTATGGAATGTGTGGAAAAAAGTTAGAAACTTTGACCACATGGATTGAAAGATTATAACGTTTGAAGTTAGGTCAAAAAGATTTTTTCCAACCTTGCCCGATAGGGCAAGGAAACATTTACTCCTCCTAGAATGAGATGTTTACACTACACATGGTTATTTTTTTTGACGTTCGCATCTTGTGCCATATAAGCTACATACCCACCAAATTTTGCAATCACAGGAAGAGTTTTGCACATGCTACGCGGAGCTGCCCGAGTTGCCCACAAAGTTCAGGGCAATATAACTTTTTATCTGGGCAACCGATTAGAAAAAAAATTAGGTTTTTGAGAGGAGGATACATAGCTACATGTTGTGTCCAAAAATCCATGAAAATCCAACCAAAAATGCAGTTATGGAATCCCTACACCAAAAAAAACTTTAAAGTCCGCCTTCATTTTACTGAAATTTCAATACTTTTGAAAAAAATAATGCTGTTGGATGTAGATTGTTTATTACAACAATTCAACCATCCGGATTGGAGTTTTCTAATTTTATAACTAATTTATTAATAATTTTGTATTTTGAATCATTCTCTACTTCTTTCTACTTACTATTTTTTTCCTATATGTTGTACAACTCCAAATGATCTAAAAATTTTCATGTATGTAGATAACTTGCCCTGAAAATGAATCCAAAGAAGCACAACCATTTTGGACATTTTTTCAAAATGATCTAACCTTGTGAAGTGCAGCTGCCCAATTTTTTGTAGGGCCAATAAAAGGATTTTTGCCACTTCAAATGCTAATATCTTGCAATCTACACGCTGGAAATTTTTGAAATTTTTTCCACATATTCTCAAACTATAATACAACAAGATCCTACGGCTACATGTGTCAGAAAATGATATTTCTCAAAATTTTGGTACTTGTACTATAAATGGCAATTTTGAAGCATTTTTGGTGAGAACATAATCAAGGAACTTTACGGGTTAACGTCGTGCATCTGCCTTACCCAACTCCTGCTGCAAATTATATGACATATCCATGACCCTCCTCCCTGCAAGCACATTTCCGTGCTTTCAAATGTTCTAGAACGTCCTACCTTAACCCATTAGGGTTGAGCATACCGGTTTTGGTTGTTTTAACTCAAATTTTGAAAATAATTCAAAGCCAATGGGCCAACTCAAAGCAAGGTCTGAACAAAACAATAGGGCATGGAAATGTGCATCGAAGGAGCCTTTATATAGTGATTTTGAATGAATATTGAATCCAGAGGGTGGAAATCTAAATGAGCAAGGTGGAAATTTGAATCTTACAAAAAGTTCCATTTGTCCTTAGTTTCATGTGAAAGCAAAGCAAATGATTAACAAAATAAGTTTACATTCCTTCCATGCTCCCAAATCGGGATAAAGTCCAATTGATTTGATTTTGTGCAATGTAGACTAGCTACGACTTGAGTGAAAATGAGTCCAATAAGGACATCTTAGGCTCTAAATGGTGAAACAAGACTCAAAAAATATTTACAAACCATGATGTAAGAGTGCCTTCTAATCCTACCAAAATCATTGTTGCCAATCATTTCCGTTCATCCGAAACAAAGTMTACCTGAACCATTGTACATTTGCCCAAAGCCTTCATCGGYAAGTAAGGAACTAAATAACWGACCCTTCAAAAATCAATTTGAGTAAAGAATTGAAGTACAACAAAATTAAACTTCAAAAATCTTTACGATTAGGAAAATCAAAATTCTTGGGATGATCACGAATATTCCATCTACAATCGATTTTAAAAAAAAGATTCAATTTTTGATTGAAATTTTATAGAAAAAAATTTGGTTGTGCACTCGTCGATCTACCGGCATGATGTAAAGAATGCAAGCAGCCCTGTTCACATTGGAGACCGCGGAACAAGGATTGATTCCAAAACTCTCGTAAAGCCCTAGGTCTCCGAAACCCCATTCCTGCCCATTCCTCGCTCCTTAGACTTGGCTTGCAGGAGATTGCGCATCCTCCATCGCCCGCGCTCGACGGATCTGCGCTTCGCCAACACTTCCTTCAGCTCCGTCTCTCGATTCCCGTCTCATCGCGCTTTTCCGTGTCGGATTTGGTGCCCTCTTGCAACCTCTCCAACTTCTGCGTGCTGCTGTCTCCGTGATCTCTAATAGTTTACGGTACGTTAGGGTTACCCTTTGCCAAGTGCAATGTCTATAGGTGATTGTTTCTGAGATTCTTTCCTTTTGATTGAGAATTTGCTTCTTTGGGGTTGTAGGAATTTTCTTAGGAGATTTGAATAAATTCGCTGAATTTGTTAGTACTGGAGTTAGATGTGTGATGGTGACTCGTATTTCTTATGGATTCGTGTGCCTGTCTTCTGCGGACTTCATTTGACAATGACGAATTTATTGATCATTAAAGTCAAATGGGATCAAATTTTATATCAACAGWATCAGTGGCTAACGTTTTATTTGTCGGTGAGAATATAATTGGAAATGTTTTCGGAGAACTGCTGAAAACTGCTGGGTTCTGACGGAAACTTTTATTGAATCCGATTCCGGCCACCAGGCGGAATCTTTTTATCAGCATTCAATGTGTTGAAAGAAGGTCTCAATTGTATTAAAGAGTCATCCCTGAACTTTTTTCTGCAATTTTTGAATGTAAGAGTTCTTGCATTTTTTTCTGCTACTTCAATTGTATATTAAGAGGCTCCTAACGGTTTGTGATAATGTGCAGCTGTGAAGAGCTGTGTATTACTTTKGGGAGTCATGTCGGGAGTTCTTATTCGTGACCTTGGAGGCTACAGTCGTCTCCAACCGCGCCTCTTTGCCTTCTCTCGTTCTCTTACTACTGTGGTAAGGATCTTAACTGCATGTACTGCTACAGTCATTACTGGTTTTGATATTAGGTGTTGGTCTGAGACACCAAGTAATGTAAGGTAGAGGGTGCTAAGAGCCTAAGACCATCATGGACCCGACCCCGTTTATTATACTGACTCAGCAACTCATATAGTCATGCACTTGATTGGCCTTGATCGAAAAAGGAAGGATACAAAGTAATGGCCTGCGCGCGGCATAAGAAAAAAGTCCCATAGGAAAGATATCAAGTTGAGTGTAAGCATGACTTGGCTTAGCGTCTACAGCAAGTGTTCTTTGAATGAAAACGGGGTTGCCTACTGGCTCTTATTGTGATTTACAACCTCACACTTTCAATTGGCATTGTATGAGAAATTCATACTTTTGTGATGATGATTCGAATATTTTTCGGGTCTTGCACCCAGGGATCTCTCAAATATCATAGTCGTAAATATGTTAGAATGCTTCAAGTGATGCAAGTAGTGTCGTCTACCTGAAGGCTACCTAAAGGCTAGTATTGCTCAAGAGCACATTTTGACTCCTGTGTAGGTCTAGTGGTTGAATTATTGCAAGTCTGCAACTATTTTCTTGAGACTTGCGATTCAGATGTTGAGCCATTTTCAGCTTAAAAGAAAGTCAATATATCATCTAACAGAGTCTTTTTTAACAATATTTGGGTCCTACCTTGTCATAGAAAAACTTTCCAACATCTCCAAGTATGGGATTTCCAGAAGCGTCGGTTCCTCCTACCCCTTCCATCATGTCCTGCACTATTGAAACAGAGACACTAATTGGATAGTCTCAATTTTATAAGTCAAATTGCAATTTTTGAGGCAATTGTATGACTCCAAAATTGGTTGGTTAGAAGGGCACGTTTCCAAGGTCTTCTTGGCGTCGGAGTGAGCAATACTTATAACTCAATGTTCCCTACAAGWTTTATAACGTTGTTTGATCTTCAAAAATAAGTGTTATCAAAGTAACGCTATCCAATCCATCCAATATGATAAATGGCTTCTTGAAATTTGGACATTGGACCTAAGAACCCTTATTGCCCCTCTAACTAGTGAAGCTTTGCAATTGGAAACATGATCTTATTCATATTCCTCTGATGCAATGTGAGCTCTTTGATCAACAAAAAAAGTGTAAATCTAAACAATTTTTTATTCAATTGGACAAGTTGAATGTTTGATTATCATATCAAGCTTCTGAACTCCTAATTTATTATGTAATTACAATCAATTTTCTTTTCTAGAATTGCACAAGACAATGATCATATCAAAGAATTTATGAAGAAGTTATTTCAATTGTTCATAGTAGTCAAAGAAGTCCACCTGGCCAGCCCCTTCTGCAATGACCACAACACAAATTCCATTCCTCTTYAGTCGGTGATGCATAAAATCCAAAACCCCAAATTCTCCTTCTAATTCAAAAGGTACCTGGAATACATAAAAATATACATGCTAGATCGTTCTCTTTAATCCAAAAGAAAGGGTTTTTCTTCTATTTCTATCTAAACTACACAAGATCTATCACATGTGGATTGTCTCATCAAATTTGCAGTTCATATATAATTTTGAAGTATTGAAGTACCTCTGGAATCAATACAGCATCCACTTGACCACTTGCAATTGTTGCATACATTGTAATGTATCCACTTTGTCGTCCCATCAACTTCACAATTCCGACTCCGTTAAATGCACTGCTTGCCTAAAATCAATTTTATATACTTAAATTAAAGATTGAATCTCTTAAAATTCAATAAGAAATCATGSTYACCGACRATRRWTATYAATTTTGGTGTTAGGAACTTCAAAGGAAGCATAATTGTCAAACTAACATAACCTCAATCAAGCCCATTTTACAGAGGTGAAATAAGCATTGGGTACGGAGAATACAATTGTATCTCATAACTTTGTCTACTTGCACTCAAGAGATATTCTCATGATGTTATTTTTGTTAGAAATTCATTGCACATGATTGAACAAGACTCAAACCATTGAGGTTACATCCAMTGATATCAAATTACAACCAAATAACTTTCCTTGCTATTCTAAGGGCTTTGCATCTTCATTATTTTTCATAGCAAGGCTCTATTTTCATTTAGTCTAGTCCATTTTGTGACCCAATTTCCATTACCTCTACATAGGCTGCATTAATTGCCCTTTGGGCCTCTTCAACGGCTGTATCAAAACCAAATGTCTTGTCCAGAATCTGAATATCATTGTCGATGGTTTTGGGAATTCCAACCACAACAAGCTTACTCTTTCGTTTCTCAACCTAACTTATAGATCAAACAATTAGAAAAAATCTTGGTTAGATACAAGTTATGCCTATCAGACTGACTACAATGAATTTAATTTACCAAAGCAACCATTTTACRTATTAAAACATATGACTACCGGTACTAGTAAAATGATTAAAGTTGCATACATGTTCGTAGATAGCATTAGCACCCGCGTGTGATCCATTTCCTCCTATTACAAAAAACATGTTGACCTTCCATTCCTAGTAGTAAAACAAACTAAACCAGTTGAATTTCAAATTCACACAATAATGATGTTTGAAAAACAGTCATAACATTCTTGAACTCATCACACTAGATTTTATTTTATTTTAGGATGCAAGCCTCTATGGCAAGAAAAGATAGCAATAATTCTTGTATTCAATAGTCCACAATACTGTTGTAGAAGAAACCGTGGTGGAAGGTTCAAGAATGTTGTGGTATTGTCAAGCACAAGTTTCACAGCACAAGGATAAGATTGATTGATATTAAATCATGAAAGTAGAGGAATTTCAAACTTTTGGTTCAAACCTCAAGTTTGTTCACAATATCTTCAAGTGGAGGACAACCACGAGACACGCCTAAGAAGCTGCCTCCTACCATATTGATACGTTGTACAACCTTCCGAGTGAGCTATTACCATTCCAGAGTCAGCATTGAGGAGAAATTCAATGGCATTCTAAATATATAACCAGACTAGTCTAATATCACACCTATTATCTTGCTTTGTGCGATAGGTGGTTTCCATGGGAGGCAAATTGATAAGGTCGCCCAAATGTGGCAATGCAAATAGGTCATTTCCTTCATCTTTGTATATAAACATTTTGGCCCTCAATCCGCCGCTCACATTTTCTCTTCCTTGACACGCCATTTTGCACTCTTTTTATCGAGCAAAAATCCAAGCTTGTTGATCAATCAATCTCTCGTGTCATGTTGTCTTCCTCCATGCACGCCATTAGTCTYTTATTCCAATAGTAGGGATTTGCCAACATCTTTCCATGAAGCTCTCACAAGTTCTCAATAAAATGCTCACAACARCCAACCTAACARTTYCAMGAATTTAGGRTTAATCCCACAATCCCTTYGYGAACAACACATTGTTGTTGWTAGAATYRGAGTCYATCAAAGTAATCTTTCATTTTCTTGTGTTCAAACCATGCATCTCTAAACTTTTCAATAAAACCCACTATGGCAACATTGCTGGTAGTGGCTTAACCTGTACAATAGTTGGCTTCAATATCAGCTCTATCATCCTCAAGATGTCAAAGATGTACATATGTTATGCCAATTTCAAAAAATTAGGACATTTTGGATAATCTGATTCTTTCTTAAATTCAATTGAACCAAAAGTGTTAGCARCTCYTTTCMAGTTGGATTGTAATRAAAATCATGGAGATCAWTACACCAAATTTGAGACATTGAYAGAATTTGATTATAGCAATCAAAGTGAAACTCCAATTGWGTAACATTGTGAAAATTTGGAGCATTGATGAAGGAAGAGATATGAGGAGTTCAAGCAGAGTGACACACTTATTGGCCAATGAAGTGGAAAACTTACTATTGTTCCTGCGCAATTTCTAAACGTAACCTTTGGCCCATTAGCTTATTGTTTTTTCTTTAGTCCTCATATTGAATGTTTTTTTGAGGTATTGGGTCCACTTATTTTCTATATTTTTTACTCTAAATACAAATTTTATAGATTTTTTCACTAATTTGTTTCCAAAGGTTTTCAATTGCAAGTTTGCAACTGGATTTTTTCCCAATTCCACTAGCTAAAGATGAAGTAGCTAAAAGTCCTTGCCACCCATTGAAATAAATTCAATACAATCAAATTTGTAGCAAYATTTCAAATTATTTGAAAGTTACATTCTTTTTGTTTATAAAAATGTGACAAATTTAAATTATTCTAGAGTGAATTCAATTTTTGTAAATGATGGTCGAAAAATAATCACAACTTGAACAAAAATCAAATTACATAGCATCTTTTGCACATACATACATACATACATACACATATACACATACACACATATACATACATACATATATCTATCTATGTATGTATATGTATATGTGTATACATATATGTTTATATCATTTGAATAATCAATAAATAGTAGAATTGCATTGAAGAAATAGTTGAACTTTTTATCAGATTCATCCCAATTCACTCCCACATGTTGTGGTTTGGAAAGACTTACAAGCTTGTGTGATTTTTCACAATGTCATATTTTTCAAGCATGATAAATCATAGCAAACAATTGAAGGTGAATATTTTTTGAATTAAAAACAGTTCAAAATCCCAAGTCTTGGTTTGTCCTGAACAATTTTTTTGATATGAAGTTTTATGCATGATACGTACGTAGATATGATTTAGTGAAGTTGTGAAAAAATGAAGACTAGTTTAATGATAAGAAAATGTGTTAGGTAAGAGTTTCAAGGCTCAATTGTGCATAGTACACTAATTCATTTGAAGTTGTCAATCTAGAATACTCTCATTTTCAAAAAAACCTTTACCTCAAAAAAAAAATTTGTGATTTTAAATATCTATATTTAAGTTATTTAAATTGTTGTAGAGGACTAATATTGCTTATCAAACTCTAAAGAACCATGAATATTTTGCTCAATAAACACTACTAACAATGTTGCCATTTCTAATCCCTAGA
This sequence comes from Pleurozium schreberi, assembly GCA_006891605.1. Lineage (NCBI taxonomy): Eukaryota > Viridiplantae > Streptophyta > Bryopsida > Hypnales > Hylocomiaceae > Pleurozium > Pleurozium schreberi. The sequence continues at coordinate 81,984 of VACF01002510.1, read as the reverse complement.
GCATAATTTTATTTTTCAATATTTTTTTTACAAACCAACCCTAGAAACTTGTCCTTTAATACCAAAGGAATGTAAGCAAGGATTCACAATCTTTGGTTGTATAGGTTAGCAGATACCTACATTCAAAATGAGAAAGTGTGAGAAAAAAACTATCCACATTTTGTATTATTCATTCTTTTTTGAAACTATTTTTCTACAAAGATTTGTCACTTTTCACTTTCACAATCTACATTATATTAAATGCTTGTATAAGAAAATTGTAATTTGCCATTTCTAAGGTGTTGATCTTAAAATACAATGCAATGATTTTTTGTAAAATAACAATATTGGTTTATGCATATTGTGTAGCTTCCTACAACCTTCACCTTTGAAAATTAATAACTATCTCATCAAGCCCCTTGAAATTGTATAACGACTTACATCTTACCCCTTTTGAATGCAACAAAAATTATTATTTATTAAGCAAGATATGAAGTAGACATACCCATTCTTGTCCCTGTAAGAACTCTTCCTTCATGTTCCGATGGTACACATTTCCTTTCTAAAATGTAGTACTCCACTAATACATGATGACATAATTGGAAGTGGCTACCTTACGTATGGTCACTTTACCTTAACTTCATTTTAGTTGACACCCCATCCACTCAAGTGCTTAAGAATGACACATGGAAGCTTCTTYCACTCACTCCTTGAGAATGGCATACTTTTGAAAATGAAGGCAATATAAACTAAGTGACATTATAGAACTACTTGCTAGCTAAAATTGTTACAAGTTATATCTATTGTACAATGTGATGTTCCACATGATGCATTGAAAGAATAAACTATTCAATACTGCAAAAATGAAGACATGCCACATGCGAAGGGTAAAATTTGGGTCTTTATTGCCTGAACTAACTCGTTTGTTTGCTATCCCAATAGCAATGCTTCATTCACACACATCAGAGTCACGAGTTTTGGTCTCTTTCGTTTGATTTCTGTGGAGAATGGATTYTGGTGGTGAGGATCGCAATCACTTGTACTGTAACATTCCTCAAYGGCATCATCKGAACACCTGCGAAGATTGAYCTGAAAGCACWGACAAAAATTYAGTCTCCAYTRGCCAATAGTAGCTGACACACACCCTTGCRCTCAAAATTTGGAGTTCAAGCTAGAAAAGCACCAGTAATATCCAAGATGCCAGATTACAAGGGTACGGGAAGTCTGCATAAAACTCTCAAAAATGCCTTAGCAAGCTGCAAGAAAACTCAAATTATTGCATTCCCGAGTCACAATTGCATCAAGATGCATAAAATATTGTACAAGAATAACATTTCATGATCTAAGTTCGGCAAGGAAAGTTTCCAAATTCTTCTGCACTGAGCCTCCCTCCCGCACTGCAGCCAATGCTAACTCTTGGAGTTTGCGGACGTTGTTTTTTGCAATGACCCCTTCAGGTTCAGTCATCAAACGCCTTATCGCTGTAGAAATCTGCTCCTTCGCAACGAAGTGGTCTGTTACTGTGCACACTTCGATGGCCGCCTTCACATCGTCTACAAGAAACCTGCAATTTCATTCGTGTTAGGCCAATTCTATGTTGCTTAAAATCCAAATTCAACCCTAAACAGTGAGAAAAAGATGCAATTCCATGCTTTCATACAGTTCGGAAGCATGTTTGGTCAAAGTAAATAGTCATGAGGGAGAACATCGAGATCATCACCTGGCATTCATAGCCTGCTCGGCTTGAATGGGCCATGCAAGCATTGGCACGCCTCGGCAAATACTCTCCAACGTCGAATTCCAGCCACAATGCGTCAAGAAGCCAGCAACAGCKCGGTGCGACAGCACATGCAGCTGCGGGGACCAACCAATGTGCACATAACTTCKTCCCTCCATGCGTTCTTCAAAGCGTTCAGGAAGCAATGGCAAATCATCTGGATTGTGTGGAGGACGAAGCACAAGCAGAAACCTTTCCCCGCTCTCTTCTAAACCCAGAACCAACTCTTGTATTTGACCAACAGAAAGAACTGCTACGCTGCCGTAGGAGACATACACAACTGAAGACTCCGGCTGCGTGTCTAACCATTCTAAGCATGAATGGCGGCTTTCCAAGTTTGCCGTTGCCTCAGCTCTATCGGTGCTGAAGTATGCCTTGGGCAACATTGGTCCAACTGGAAGAATACTCAACAGATGCCCTGCCTGCGCAGATCATCCACAAGGTGACCATTATTTCAGCAGTAAGTATATTTACTATTATCGGATAGACCAAAATCAATACTTCCTCTGTTTCTGAATAATTCCAGTGTTTCCTTTGTAAAATTCCACTGATATTATTCAGAAACAAAGGGAGTACTTGTTAGTAATTCGGGRAATTTTCAATGCACCTAAGCATGCCTGATTCGGAAACTGTATAAAAAATGGAAGAGTGAAAGTTGACCTAAAACCGACACAATTCCTGAAGCGAAGTTGATATACTTTCTCAAAATTAATATGTGCTCCTCCAGCAAGATTTGAGAGAGTAACATGTAGGTTTGCAATTCAAATAGATAGTGCTTTCGAAACACACCTGGCCATGGACATTTCCGTAAATGGTTTTGCGAAGAACATCGATGTAGGCTGGCTCCAACTCGTAGAAAGAATTCATAAGAACGCCCGTGGCTTCGTGCATATCCTCGCAGTTCTTCGCATAGAAAGGGTAAACATAGTCATTCGCATCCTGCATCGGCGATGGCAGATCGGCCAGACGCGTTGGCGGAACGCCGGGAATATCGTAAACGAGCTCCTCCTTCTTCGACGGATCAATCGGGAGTCGTCCCTGCCKCACAAGCTCCGGCATGTGCAGCATCATTGCTAATCCAGAGGCTGGGGACGCAAACAGGACATACCTCGGAATCTTGAACTTGTTCGCAACAACCTGCACACAATCAAGAGACGCCATGGCTCTTATCCAGACGCTCTCAAAACCCTACCTACAATCACTGCTAGAAGATAGGAACGCCATTTGCAATACGGCACTGCTTTCAGTTGAGCATTGAGATAGTTCTCATCTTGCAACGGTTTGCGCAGGTTTGCGCAATTTGTTACAAAAAAACATGCCACCGTTTTACAATAAATTGAAATAACTAATAAATTCAAAACTACTACAAGGACTCTTTGAGGTTGTAAGTTGCAACATATTTTCAACTATTATTCACCTAAATATTCCGCCATCTACTATAGTTGTCATAGCACAATCAGTGCAAAATGACAAGAGAAGCTACTCAATTGCGTCCATCCTAAGAACATGTCACTGACAATGCAAGCGGGAGGAGCGTCGTCGTTCTTTGCAAAAAGATCCACAGCCATAACCTCGAAAGAACTGACAAGCTCATTCACGTGCTTTCAGTTAACATGGAGATAATTCTCATCTCCATAGTTGCGCAATTTGTTAAAGAAAAATATGCCACCGTTTTTCAATAAATTGAAATAACTAGTACACTCAACACTGTTACAAGGACTTTTTTACTTTGTAAGTTGCAATATTCGTTCAACGATCAATCACCTGTCTAAATATTCCACCATCTGGTTGGCATAGTACAACCATTGCAAAATGACAAGAGAAGCTACTCACTTGCGTCCATCCTAAGAACATGTCACTGACAATGCAAGCGGGAGGAGCGTCCTCATTCTTTGCAAAAAGCTCCGCAACCATAACCTCGGCAGCACTGACAAGCTCATTCACGTGTTTCACATACGGCAACGATCCACCGCCCTCCCCCTCCGCTGGCGGCACCCCGAGCGGCACCACGCTCATACTACTCCCATCCAGGCCATCCAGCCTATACTAGATTGATTAAAATACATGGCTTAGAACTTAGAAATATCCAAAACTAGGGTTGAATTGCACATTCTTATTTATTATTATGTGAACTTGTATATTATGGAACTAGCACCTCATATATCAAAAAAATCAAGTATAAATGTAAGACATTGGTCTTATAGTGTATGTTGTGTATGTATATGAAAAAATTGGACATATAAGTTTTAGATGTAAACTAGCCCAACTATAAAAAAAAACATTTGAAGAATTTATAAAAAATTATAGGGTATAAGAAATATGCTAGTAATAGTTTTTTATGTAAAAATAGGGTCAACTTAAATACAACAATCAAGGTAAATAGCCCTACATCTAATAACCTCTTAACTCAGGTGTATACCTTAAATTACAAGGAGTGATCTCCCCGAGAGTTATTGTTCTTCTAGAATTAACACTTCAAAATGTCACCATCAAAAGTGCGTCAAATACTAACATAAATAGATAATAGAATATCCAAATTTGGACTTTGAGCAATCAAAATAAATACCATTAAAAACAAGATAATAGAAATAATATATAGGAAAATTATGGCCAATCATGCTTAACTCCTAAAGGACCAAGGTATTTTCTAAATCAAAAACCACTCAAAACTACCATATCTACTCCGTTCATCCAAGGAACCAAATTAAACATTTTTTGTAAATCTAACCATAGGATCTCATACTTCACTTGTCTTAGAGCATGTGATAAAAATTTCATGAAGTTTGACCATATAGATTAAAGATATGAGCATTCAAAGTTGAAAACAAAAGTAATTTTGAACTCTTGTTTGCAATTTCAGATGACTTTGACCGCCATTTGTGGAAAGTTTTTGCACTGCAAAGCTTGAATTTAAATTATTTTATGTTGAGCATGTGAGTTGAGAGTCAGCGAAAAAGAATTTGAAGAAAAGTATTTGATTTTCAATCTTTGAAAAATTGTTACGTAGAAGTAAATTGTTAATAGCTTTAAGATGTAATTGAAACACCAAAATTCCAATGGTGAGATTGTTCTTGCTAACAAACTTAACCCTTTGCAAAAAGAAAAACTGAAGAATAGTAAAAATTGCATTCAAAAATGAATCCTACAAGCTATTTTTTCAAAAACATGCTTAGACTGCCCAAAAAACAAGATTGTCCATAACTTTCTCAATATCAGTCCAAAGAGAATGAATCAAAGCTTCATATGTAGACAAAAACATAATCTTTGAAAAAAAATTAAAAATTTCAAAATTCTTTTTTTTTGTCATTTTTTTGTTTTGCCCAACAAACTGATTTTTGGACTTAGGGTGGCATAACTTTTGCTCCTAGGCACCAATTGAAATAAAATTTACATTTTCAGAAAGCTAATACAATTTCCTACCTTCAAAAATAATTCAAAAAATAATGTCAGAAATTTAGGTCACACAAGCCTGCCCGAAATCCCAAGTGTTCTTGATTCATCCCAAAAATTGATGACTTGAGAAAAATCATTATAAAGTGCTATTTGGAAGCATAATTTGGAATTGATATACAAATAAAAGTTGTAGATTGAGAGTTGTAGATTCCATCCGTATCGTTAGATTCATCAATGCTATCACCAATATTCTTTTATAAATTTTGAAAGGAAAATTTCAAAATTCCTTCAAAATTCAAGAACAAACAAAATATAGGCATTTTTGGAGTAAAATTTTTTGGAATGGATTTGAAATGAGGTTCTTTTGACATGGTGATTTTATGTAATTTTTGTGTTCTTAGAATCTATGACCTCATTTTGGCAAATCCAATTTTGAACTAAAGTCAATGCAATTTTGGCTTGGTCAAACACTTGACATACTTGCACATTGGTAATTTTAGAAAAATATGTACTCTAGTAACACCAAATCCAACCCTTAGGTGAAACAACAACTTGATCTAGTATCTCTACAAATTATAAGAACTTTCATCCAAGCAGTTAGGAGTATGAAATTGTAGTTTCATTTTGTTCATCGTCCAGTTTCTGAAAGTTGGCGCGCTACAAGGTCAATGAGTTCTATTCATATCATTTGAAGTAAAAATCAGTAATGTCAAGTTCTGACTTTCTCATCACTATCCAAATATATAAATATTGATTTGTTAGTCCATTTGCCATGATCAATTGATGAAAGTTTTATATATTGAAAAGCAAATTCTATTTGCCATAATTATTTGTATTATATTCCAAATTTTACTTAGAAGAATGTTGATTTTCTTAAAGTGTTGGAAAGTCGTATGACAATCTTTTTAGAGCTGATTGCATTTTGGGGGAATCTAAACTTCTTGAAACAATTTTCAATAAATTTTTGTAGGATGAGAAATGGAAATGACAAGTAGTTTTTCATATTTTTGGAACTTAGTGCAATTAGATACAAATTTTTAAAGTTGAATTGTAGTGTTCACTAAAAGCAATCACTACCTGCAATGTGATACTTGGTAAATTGTAGAAAGCAAAACGTACCTATGTATTAGTGATTATCATTAGAGCAAAATTCGGGTCTCTACATGCCTGGTACTTTTGCCTTGGAAATGAATTGTTTGATATTTGGAAATGCATGAATTCCGAATATATAGTCATTTTCAGAAGTTGCCATCAATTATCTGGTCCAATGGGAACAAGGTGGCTATGGCCGAGTTGGCAACAACAAGGCTGAGTGCGGTCTAGGTGGCAACAGCCGTGCGTACGTGAAGTACTTCAATGCTGTGATTTGCTAGCATAACCTGGTGCACCATGGTCCTTGGTATGTGGAAATGTACGGGAGCCTGGCTGTTTGGAACAACCAGGGCATGGAAAAATCGCATCATGCAGCTAAGGCTGCTAATCAGCATCACACTCAGCATGGAGGCACTAAAGAGAGAACAAGCTGCATTGTTCAACAATACCAACATTGGTACAGAAACATACAACACAGGTTTGCCAAGCAGGAACGACTGAAGGATGTTGCCAACGCCTGGTCAATGGAAGATGATGCGATCATGATGGCAGCAACAGAGAAAAAGAGGATGGCCTACAACACGTCAAATGCGATGGATGCAGCTAGAATCTAGAGGGAAGGTAGATCACAAGTAGGCCGAGCGTGGGTGCAAGGAGTTGAAATCCAAGGTGTAGCAAACAGTGGCAGTGAAGAGGCAAACGTAAGTAGTGTTGCCAACAGCAATGTACAATCATTGTGAAATTATCACATTTTTGGAGGTACATTTCGATTTGATATGATTTTTCATTCAGTTTTTCTTCCAAAATTCTTATAAAATTTAAATTTCCTAACAAGAAATCTAAAGTTTTTATTGCCCAATTCTTTGAATCTTGAAATTGTAAAATATACATTTTGTTGTCCCACAAAGACCTAGGCAATTTTAATGACTAAGAGGGACCCCAAATCCTGAACCCTTACCCAAAACCCCCTCCTTTTCCCAAACCCTATACCCTAGAAAGCATTCACTTTCCTTTCTAATTGTTTTGTGCCTAAACCCTAAACTAACTTATAAAATTAGCTGATGTTATCACCAAGTCCCAAGCAGCACTTTTTTTTTTCCAAGAAGTGCCAGGATGGCGTTGGAAACTTGGTGGAGCATTTTATTTCGTTGTACATCCATCTTCTGTACCATAATAAAAATTTAAATCTAATTCAAACACTTTTTCATCCAAATTTGAAAATTTCATCACAAAAAAAGACTACCTTGTGAGATCCTACCTTGTGAGATCATGGCACTCAAGCCAATAGATCATGCCATGATGGAAACAAGTACTCTTCAGGCAACCACTGATGTCTTTTCTATTCATAAGACACTTATCCTAACTCAAATTGTCAGCATTCAATGTACATTGATTCTCAGAAATCCATAAGCTCATAAGCTCATTGGCTCATTGGCAACATGTGGCGGCTGTACTGAGTGCTACCATCATGTGAATTTTTCCTCTAAAGCGTGAGACACAAGCCGTATGCCCCACGAACCCCCCTCCATCCTGCTGTGTGTCCGAGGTGCCTCTGTGAATTTCTCGTACTTCCTTTCCAGAGGGCTTGCTCTTTGCTTCTATTTTCTGGGGTTTCCATTGCGTTTTCTCTCTCCTGCTGTTGTCGATTTCTTTATTTCCACCATGAGCTCTTCCAGCAGAAAACACCGTTCCAAAAGCCTTGTCAAAGGCAAAGCTCTCATGGCTGTAGTTCTGCAAGAGTCTGCTTCTAGCGCACGCCAGCCTCCTGTAGTCCAACCTGATAGTTTCTTTACGTAGAAGAATGCGTTTGATTTAGAGGGAATTCCAGCAGCATTGTGGAAGAGGCTGGTTCTGTTGGCATCGTGCTTGTTGGGGAGGCACAAGGCAGTTTATGACGCCCAATTCTTCCACAGTATGTATGGGCTCTGCAAGGAAGGGATCATGCCCAAAGAGATGACGGAGGCAATGGTTCCAGCTGATAGGTACGAGCACATCTGGCTTCCTGGGGAGGGTCTGAACAGGAGAAGGTACAGCTTGGACAAGTGTAGAGACGCAAATGCACGGAATTTGTTCCTGAGGATGTACATCAAAGTATATGGCGATGCACAGGACAACAAAGCCTTCAACCAAACATTCTTGCGCGCGTGTGTGTACTACTACACTGAGGGGCGCAGAAACAAGGTGAACTGGGCAGCGGTTGCGGCTCAATTGACAGAGGAACGGCGTGCTCATGCGGGCCTCAATCCTTTGAAGTTGGGACCTCCAGCATTGAGGGAGCAACTGTTTTTCATCATCAAGGAATTCAAGACTTATTTCCAACAGGAAGGTGGAGCACAGCCCGCTAAACGCGCCACCAGTCGCGAGCAACACTCATCGCGTGAAGTTCAGGACGTTGGAAACAAGGTTGGGCGAGATGATGGGCCTGAGCATGCTGGCGTTGGAGGCAACGCACCGACCAAATTGGCCACATTGTTGAAGGCGGTGAAAGAGAAGACGAGCGAGGTCAATTCTAAATCCATCCTCCTTACTCGGTTGTGGATGTCGCTGAAGGAATTGGAAGGCAAAATTTTCGAGTTGGAAGCAGAAGATGAACGCCTCAATTTTGTGAAGGATACCTTGCGGAAAAAGAGTAGAGAGCTTGGATCGGCTGGGAGCATGGACGAGAAGTTGGTCGTCGACAAGGAGCAGCGGCAGGTTTCCAAGGACATCACTGCCAACAACGACAAGTTGGAGGAATGTCAGGATACCGCGTTGTTGAAGATAAAGTACCTTAAGGACGAGGAGGCAGCATTGTCGGTGTTGGAGCAAGCGCTGACCGACATCTAGAAGCAGGTCACTGCCGAGAGAGCATCCCAATTTTCCATCAAGCCAAAGAAGCCTGCTGAGGATAAGGCGTTGGAAACGGGAACATTGCCAGTTCTTCAGTTGGACGCACCCTGCGCACTTTGTGCTCTACTGTTTGTTTCCAACACTGCTGTGCCCTTCTCTTGTGGTTGCCTGTTTCACCCCTGGTGTTTGTGGTCTCAAATTCTTTCGGGGAGTCATGTGTGTCCGAGGTGCAAGACAGTAGGTGACCGCTAGTGGCTGGAAGCATGGGGCTTTGACGTGTTGGAAGCACAGAGCCCGCTCTGTGTTTGCGAGAATGAAGTTGCGCGTGAGGCGGAGTCTTTCGGGGTCGCAATTCGGAAGAGAAAATAATGTTTTAAACTAGAGTTGCTTTTTTAAAGCACCCTATCTTATCCATAATGCATGTGTTTTTATAGACAAAAAAACAAGCCTCCAAAACAATTGTTTGATCACAAATTTAATATAATTCATTGAGCCTTGATACAAATTGTACTATTCTAATGTAAAATCCATCTTTCACGGCAAAATTTGTCACCATTCCATTAGATGATTAGATATGTGTTATAACTCATAATGCAACCCCTCTTTCTACACCCTTAGTTTTGCAAATAGTTCAAAGATGGATGTTTGTGATGAACTATTAGACTTGGCATTATGCATCTTGGCCCTCGAGCACTATCGAAGGTAAAGTACCTCATTATGGGTCAAATGGGAGCAAGCCCATTGTGGCCAAATTGTAATAGTGGTGGAGTACATTTCAGAACTCAAATGTACATCACCATTACAATTTTGCCCACAATGGGCTTGCTCCCATTTGGCCCATAATGAGGTACTTTACCTTGGTTAAAAAATAAGACAGTTTTTCCCCCAAAGAAGACTACTGACATAACATTATTAGCACTGAGAACCAGCTCCTTTGCTACCAACTTATCCATTTGAAAGTTGTTTTTCTTTTTCTTTTTACCAATGAAACCAAATTTCATTTCAAAAGAAGAGAACATAAGGTAGAAGCACCTAAAAACGGCACTTGTTTCAAACTTGTAGATCTTGAGGGTAGCTACAGAATAAAATGATGTGTGCTTGTTAGGAAATGGAATAGAAAATCAACAAAATTGTTTTTGTATTTTTCCGAGCTTGTATGAATATAATACAAATTTTTGAAAACAACTATGTAGATTCACCTACTGCAGACACTAGACTAACACCAAAGTGGGCACGGAAACATCCAAAAGCGACACACTCTAAGTTTGGATCTCAAGTAGGTGATTGGCCACTTCTTGGTACCTATCTACTTTGGGTCACTTGCCCTTGGATTTGGGTCCACTTGCACTTGGATTTAGCTCTTTTTCTAGCTATCGCAAAACGGCCGTTGTTAGTTTAAGGTGCACCTACCTTACAAGCTAGGCCTGGCATGATAGGGGGAATAGAAGACAGAGACCCAAGGAAAAGAAAAGAGTGTCCATTGTTTTGAATGGCAGGTCCCTTTTTCACCAACAAAATCACTTTGAACTCCCCGTCAAAGGAAAGAAAAAGAGTCATGGGCCCACAAAGTAAGGTAGAACGACCCATAACCGACCGAATAAAGAATTTTGGACAAATCCGGAGCAATGCAATGCAAGGTAAATATTTTTAGAGGTATGTTGATAAATTGAAGGGGATTGCAAAAATTGTGGTAATTTTATCACATGAATTGAAATTACTGTGATTTTTGAAAGGCAAAAAGTGCGCTAGACCCATTGCCAATCTCTAGACTCTTCCAATTCCAATCACTCAAAAAAATACTTTTTCACTATCTACTTCCTACTTTTTTGCACACTAAGTTGGAACATGTGTCATGAACTTCTAGTACAAACTTTGAAAAGGAGAAAAAAAAACATTTCAGCCTTTGGTTGGAAATACATCAGTGTATAGGTTCATTATTGGACCCCGATTGGTTATTGGTGGTTCTACCTTAAGTCAACTTACAAAAGGACAGGATGATTGGATGCCCGAGGGGAATGGATCTCATGTCAATTCCTCTGTTGACTGAGGCAACTGACCAACGTCCACTCTAAATAGGGGTTTTAAGGGGACCTATACTAATTAATTGACATTTCACATTATATAGATATCTATCATTGTTGTACATCAATATCGACATTTCTCATTATATAGATATCTATTATTGTTGTACATCAATTTTTGACATTTCACATTATATAAATATCTATGAATTTTCAAAGTGGAAGTTCCCTAGACCAATGAAATTGTCATATAGTTGGATCTAAAACCAAAATCTCAAAAATCAACAGTTAACCCCTAAAGTCCCAAGGCCAATTTTCTAGAAAAACCCATTAAAAACTACCATTTTTGTTGCACTCATCCAAGAAAATAGAAAAAGAATTTTTCTTAAAATCTAACCATAGGATCTTGTACTTCACTTGTTTTGGATAATGTGGTAAAAATTTCATGAAGTTTGACAGTGTAGGTTGGAAGATATTAGCATTCAAAGTGGAAAAAAAAAGCTTTTTTGAACACTGGCTTGCAATTTCAAATGACTTTGACCGCCATTTGTCAAAATGTTTTGCACTACAGACTTTGAATTTAAAATTTTTTATGTTGAAGAATTGAGTCTAGAAAAAAAAATTAAAAAAAACACACACTTGATTTTCAATCTTTAAAAAATTGTTAAGTAGAAGTAGGTCTAAGATTGAAAGAAAAACTAAATGGTTAATAGCTCTAAGATGGGATTGAAACACAATAATCCCAATGGTTAGATTGTTCTAGAAAGTAAACTTCACCTTCTCCAAATTTGTTTTTTGGAAAATTGTAAAAATTGCATTCAGAAATGAATCCTATAAGTTTTTTTTCAAGAACATGCTTAGATTACCCGAAAAACAAGATTGTCCATAAGTTTCTCATTACTAGTCCAAATAGAACGAATCAAAGCTTCACATGTAGACAAAATATATCATTTCAGAAATAAAAATTTATAAATTTAATTTTGAGTTTTTGCAAAAAAAATTTGGCTGCCCGCCGAGTTTAGTTTTGGGGGTTTTGTGGTATAGCTTTTGCTCCCAAACACCAATTGAAATTAAAAAATATTTCCTACAAGGCTAATCAGTTCTTCTATCTTATGAGAAAGTTTCAAAATGTTTCATAAAAAATCAAGGTCATAGGAACTTGCCTGAAATCCAATTTGTCCCCCGAGGGGACAATGGAACTTCAGGGGTTAAGTAAGGGGACAATTTAATGACACTTTTGAGGGACACTTTCAAAGGACTTTTAATGAAAGTCACACTTTTGAGGGACTTTTAATGTAAGTCTATGGACACTTTAAGGAAAATCTACTATGCGTGAATGGATACAATGATGTTCTTTTGGGTGTTTCTAACTTACCCCAAATTGTTGCTTTATGCTTTATGCCTAGTTACTTTTATTACACTTGTTAGATCTTCATAATTTCTTGTTGGCATCTGAGAGGAGGTTTCAACACACCCATAAATGTGACATTTGGATACCATATGCAAAAGCTATGTACAAACAAAGTTTGGTTCTAAATAGTTTCTTCCACATAGGGACATAATTGATTTTGGAGATGGAATAAAAAATGAAGATGGTGGTTTAAATTCAGTGGCGTATTTGGAAACAGACGGAGCACTTTTCCATTTGGCCACTTTCACAGGAATGCTTTGCTAAGCTTAGTCAGTTTCGACCCTGGGGTAGGGCTGCCTCCAAGCCACGCGGGGGCTGTTGTCGTTGTCTTCCTCCGCTAAACTGCTTACAGTGTAAAATTTCATTCTCAAAGCAGCTTGAATAGATAGATTCGCCGTTTGCAATTCTCAATTGAACGAAATCTAGTTTGCTTGCATTCGAAATTCGATACGATTCGAAGTTCTCTTGTAGTCTGTGTCTGCCTGCAGCAAGTTTTGTACAGGACTGCTGTGATCATCAATTGTTATACACACCAGTCCTTCGTCCAGCGGTCCTTTGTACATATTAATTTCAGCAGCCGTGGAGAAGCTGGCAGTCGTGCCAATAAGTTGTTCGTGGTAGGTCAATCACGGCAACTACTAGTCCGTGGACATCATTCTGTTTCGAATTTGTTGTGTAGCTTCTTCTGCCGAGGATGAGATCATTGCGTGCAATTTGAGAGAGTATTGGTGATATATCGTGATCGGATTGGCAGCCCCTGTTTGAGACAAGATGACGACAGCGCTTGGGGAGCTGCAGCAGCAAGGGAAGGAGTCACTGAGCAAGCGGAAGATCCATGTAGTGCTGCTGCCATATCCGTCCAAGGGGCACAGCATTCCGTTGCTTCACTTCGCCAAGCGGCTGCACTCCATGGACGTGGTCGTCACTTACGTCAACGCGTTCAGTCATCTGTCGAAGGAGAATTTCAAGACGCTGGATGGCCTGGATGGGAGTAGTATGAGYGTGGTACCGCTCGGGGTGCCGCCAGCSGAGGGGGAGGGCGGTGGATCGTTACCGTATGTGAAGCACGTGAATGAGCTTGTCAGTGCTTTCGAGGTTATGGTTGCGGAGCTTTTTGCAAAGAATGAGGACGCTCCTCCCGCTTGCATTGTCAGTGACATGTTCTTAGGATGGACGCAGGTGAGTAGCTTCTCTTGTCATTTCGCTATGATTGTGCTATGCCAACCAGATGGCGGAATATTTGGACAGGTGATTGATCGTTGAACGAATGTTGCAACTGACAACGTCAAAAAGTCCTTGTAACAGTGCTGAGTGTACTAGTTATTTCAATTTATTGATAAACAGTGGCATGTCTTTTTGCGTTAACCTTAGCAAAACTCTGGAGATGAGAATTTTCTCCATGTTCCCCTGAAAGTTATATTGCAAATGGCGTTCCTATCTTCTAGCAGTGATTGTAGGTAGGGTTTTGAGAGCGTCTGGATAAGAGCCATGGCGTCTCTTGATTGTGTGTGCAGGTTGTTGCGAACAAGTTCAAGATTCCGAGGTATGCCTTGTTTCCGTCCACGGGGCATGGATTAGCAACGATGCTGCACAGGCCGGAGCTTGTGCGGCAGGGACGACTCCCGATTGATCCGTCGAAGAAGGAGGAGCTCGTTTACGATATTCCCGGCGTTCCGCCAACGCGTCTGGCCGATCTGCCATCGCCGATGCAGGATCCGAATGACTCCATTTACCCTCTATATGCCAAGAACTGCGAGGATATGCACGAAGCCAAGGGCGTTCTTATCAACTCTTTCTACGAGTTGGAGCCAGCCTACATCGATGTTCTTCGCAAAACCATTTATGGAAATATCCATGGCCAGGTGTGTTTCGAAAGCGCTATCTATTTGAATTGCAAGCCTAAATGCGACTCTCTCAAATCTTGCTGGAGGAGCACATATTGATTTTCAGAATGTATATCAACTTCGCTTGAGGACTTGTGTGTCGGTTTTAGGTCAACCTTGACTAAATTGCATTTTCATAGTATCCAAATCAGGCATGCTTGGGTGCATTGGAATTCCTTACTTCCTGAAAAGTGTCAATTTTTGTCAGTCATACTAATAAATCTACTTACTGTTGAAATAATGGTCACCTTGTGGATGATCTGCGCAGGCAGGGCATCTGTTGAGTATTCTTCCAGTTGGACCAATGTTGCCCAAGGCATACTTCAGCACCGATGAGAGGAAAAATGGGAGATCCCTTTACTTACATCTGGTATCACGTTGTTCACAGTTGTCTGCACTGATGCTCCCGTGGCTATAGCTACACGCTGCAAATCTTCTTCCATAACGCGGCCAGCACAAAAGACGTCTCGGTCAGCAAAATATTGAGTGGCTAAATCTCCAATTGCTAGCCGGGATAGAACAATCTTAGCACCACTCTTAACACACTTGTCAAGTTTCTCATAGATAATGTTCCATTCAGCATCCACAATGCTTTGGTACTGGGAGGGGTCAGAAAGCCTGCGAGGCAGAAAACAACACGGCCAGAGTTAGCATTCGGTCTCCACTGTGTACAAGATCAGAATTGAAGGCAAGCGACAGTATGCCTACACTTCTAACAATTACCAACTATTACAGCCCGTTCAAGATCCCATTCAGGAATTTCAGTCTCTAGCTGCAAGAGCATTTTAGAACCTCGCAAAAGAAGCAGATATGCTGACTTTACCTGACTTCGGCGTTCTCTTTCTCAGATTTTAACTCTAGCTCAAGATTCAGCAAGAGAATCTTTGGGGCTTTGAAACTTTTAGGCTGCTGTTCAAATCCTGCATAYGAGAAGGTTTTCTTGAAGGCTACTCCATTCACCAAGAAGGAATCTCGCATCGTACCACCTTGTACCTACCAAATTCAATAGTAGAACCCACTTCTAAGCATGCTTTCCAATATGAACACGAAAGACGCAGAAGCAGATAATAAGTGCACTGCTATCCACTCGATGAGAGATCTCAATTAGCAAACCCATCTAAAYGTTAATGCGCGTAAAGGTGAATTAACCAAATATGTCGGCGAAGAACAATTTAGAAGTAAAGGACTTGTGCCATGTTAATAAGAGTAAATACACCGACGGTCTCTCCAATGACSAGAGCAGAATTCTAGAAAAAGTGATATTCCTAAATAGTAGGTGTGCAGCAATAATTACTTTCTTGATTCCAATCATGTTAAGGCGGCTGTCTGCTCCGAGACTAGAAACAGCATCAACCACCATCTTTGCAAAAAACTCCTTTTCCCCACCAACAAGTTTRGAGCTCAAGGTTGTCGAGGCACACTTCTCCAGGAGGCTCTTCTTCTCTTCCATACTCTTTCCTTCAATACTTACTGCAAGCTCTTTAACTTTCCTCACGACAAGGTTTACAGCAGTGCGGAAAGCCCGAATAATTAGCTGAGGGTGCACTCCATCCTCAATAAAAGGCTTCGCTTCCCTAAGAAACTCTCCAGCGAGMAGCACCACAGTTGTTGTTCCATCCCCAACCTGTGATCAGACGTCATTCATCAAATTCAAAATTCCAAAGAGATAYCTGGTTGATTTCCAAGAATAAGTGTCCTTSGATAAAAATTTCCACTGAAAATCAAAAACCAAGAGATCAGAGAGTGGCACTAGCCACTGTCTTGATTTACGACAATCAAATATTTATGAAGCACCCTATATGAATTATGAAGCGCCCTAGTGTAGAGAAAATGGTGCCAATAAATGGGCTAAATACCATACCTCCGAATCCTGCGACTTCGCAATATCCACCAGAATTTTGGCTGCAGGGTGCACGATGTCCAGAAGCTTCATTATAGTGGCGCCGTCATTGGATATGGTAGTTCCTTTGTCATCATGGACAAGCTTATCCATTCCGCGGGGTCCCAGTGTTGTCCGCACCACATCCACAACAGCAATGCAGGCATTGATGTTGCTGATGAGTTGTGCTTTTCCTTGAGAGACATCTGTTCCCTCTTTCAGCAAGATAATTTGGGGTTGCTGTTCCAGCAAAAAACAGAAAATCAGAAGAAGTAGGAACACCTCCACAATCACCCTAAAGACCACCTTCAACTACAACTACAAACTATCACTACCTCTCACTTCAAAACTAGCAACTACAAACTAGCAACTACAAACTACCATTGGCTCTCACTTCTCAACAAAAAACGAAACAGTTATATCACATTCAGAAAAATAAAGAAGTTCTTCCCAGCTATGAGAATAGCAAAACCCGATCCCGTTTCATTACGTAAGAAAGAAACTCTTCCCAGAAAGAGATATGTCTGTAAGTGCCCTAATCGTTCAATCGATAAGCCCTAAACGTAACTTTTCAAAAGCTCGCCCAAACTGAGAACCGTCTACCACAAAATCGTCACAACTCCAACCTACCATTAGCTCTCACTCTGAAATCAATAACCTACAACTACAAACTACCATTAGCTCATACATCTCAGCAGAACCATTTCCCGCCACTTTGGGAAAAAAAACAAAAAAAACAAAACACTTTCATACTCTGGTGAATGCTGCCCAATTAAACCCGATCTCGTTACTTGACGTACAGGAGAAAATCTTCACATTCAGGGAGATGGATTTACTTGCGCTAATCGCTCAATGGCTAAGCCCTAACCCTAACTATCGCCATGCAAGTTCAAATGAGAAAATCGTTTGTTGCAAAATTGAAGGAGCGTGGTGCCGAACAACAGGATGCGTATCAAAATCAGGCTTACCATGGTGACTGCAATCTGAACGACGCTCCCGTGATGCAATGCAAGGCCGATGGAAACGTGAAGGAAGACGTCGGGGAGCTGCAGGGAGATCAAAACTTGTTCTTGCTGAAACACCTGCTGTAGGGTTTGTTGTCGTCCGCTGCTGAAGACGGGTCACCCGTGATTAATCATGGGTCCATGGAAACAGGCCCGGTTTAGATGAGAGACTGGATCTGGAGCGTCGATCTCCCTTGGCGCATCCTGCGGCCACGGCTTCTGAAATAGACCCCCGCCCATCAAAATTGTGGTTTTAGGTTGCACTGAGGGGAAAACTTAATTGCAAAAATGACCACACAAAATGTGTATGGAGTTGTATTCAGATTAACCCTTAAAAGCCGAGCGGGTGACCGTGAAAATCATCAATTTGGATACCATGGAAATCATTGGTTTAAGAAAATTCAAAAGTACCCATTGGATGTCAAACTATTATAGAAGAACTCTCTTTTCCACCCTTTATTTTGAAGATGAATAGTTGCACTTCTATCCTACACCAAAAGATGCTCTCTCATTCGTCAACCCAAAAATGGCCTTGTTGTTGTTTATGGGTTAAGTTTATTATTGTACCCAAATAGGAGGTTTGACACTTTGGGGCCAAATATTTAATTTAACCCCTAAAAGTCCAAGGGGTTCAAACATAACAAGATTGCATATAAGTGGTTCTAAAATATCAATAAGGTTTTATTCAATAAATAAATAAATAAATATGTATAATATAATATAATATAATATAACATAATATAATATAACATAACATAATATAATATAATATAACATAATATAATATAATATAATATATTTTGTATACAAGGAATTATAAAATATAAGTTTCATAATTTTTTTGAAGTTTATATCAAAGAAGATAATATGAAGCACATTAGGTAGAAACTATCTGTATGGTTAAAATTATAAAATTATTTTTAGATTCTTTTCAAATGAATTTTGAAGATATAACTTCAAAAATGCACCAAAAATACATTTTCTATCATTAGCATTTGAATTTTTTTTATTGATCAAAATTGTGTTTTTTATTGATTTGTAAAGAAATGCATAACATCTAGTAATGAGAACACCAATACTTTTTCCAAATAGTAAGTTTTTCAACACTAGGCAAATTTAAATACTTTTGTTCTATTTCTTATATTTTTTTACCATAGCAATAGTAGTTTTGAATATAACTATTGAAAGACAACCTATCTCTTTTAAGTAAAATTGAAAAAAAATTGAAAAAAAGTTTTTTTTTGCTCAAAGATACTCCTTGAAGTTGGGCAACAACCTAAAATAGGTTGCTTGGGTGCTTAGGGGTTAACCCCTTAAGTTCCTTGACTATTTTTTCTCCAAAAATGCTCCAAAACTGCCATTTCTAATACAAGTATCATTGTTTTGAAACAAAAACTTTATTTGACACATGTAACCGTAGGGTCTTGTATTATGCTTAGTTGAGAACACAAGCTAAAAGATTCAGAAATTCTCACCAAGTGGATTGCAAGATATAAGCATTCCAATTTCATTGAAATCAATTTTTTGGCCCTTCAAAAAATGGGGCAGCTGCACGTATTTTCAGCCCAAATTTCATTAGTTTTTTAATCCCTAAATTGCATGCTAGCATAGATTGTCCTGATTCTTGTCTCAATGCATTTCATTTACAATTCCCCACCCGTCCTTTTTTGTCCATATCCAAATTCATTCTAAAACTTTGGCTATCGATTAAAAAGTGTCACTATCAACCGCAAAGTGGTTGATTGGTCCTTAATGGGTTAAACAAACTTGTAACATCTCATCTCAACAATTCAGCCAGTGAAGACACGCATTATCTTTTTACAACCCTTGACTCTTTATAAGCAATTTCCTTGATGTGGTATATCGATTCTGGTGCCAGCTACTACATGTCACCTCTTAAGACATTTTTCAAAAATTATAAAGTATTGGATTCTCCTCGAACAATTTTCCTCGGAGATAATAGCTCCCACAGCCCGCCCTACTATGCACTCAAAAGTGCCTGTCACCCCAGTTTTCCATTAGTTCCCCCCTTCCTCTCTCAAAAAATTTGTGAGCCGTTGATTTTTTTGAAAAACAAATCCTTATCCCCAAAATTGTCGTTGATTTCTCAAAAAATCAGAAGACGTTGATCTTGTGAAATTTAATCTGAGCCATTCAAATATAAAATACAAATACTGAATACAAATACATGTACTAAATACGGTATATTGAATATGTGTATTGAATACGGTCTACTGAATACAAATACGGGATACAAATACAGGTACTGAATATGGGTTATTGAATACAAATATAGGTATTGAATACGGGTATTGAATACGGATACTCAATACGGACACTCGGTATCAATTGTCCCATATTGTTTGTCAAGAGCTTTGATTCTGAAGATTACTAGAGGGGGGTTGATGGGGTGAGGGGGGTGAGATAAAAAAATTTAAATCAAATTCTAAATGATAGGTGGGGGTGAGTGGGGGTGGTAAAATAAAAAATTTTAAATAAAAATTGGTGTGAGGGGGGGAGTACATAGTCAAAAGTGTCACTATGCACTCACTATGCCTATGCACTCAAAAGAGGCAGTACACTGCCTGCACTACAGTGCTGTCGGAATAGGCTCCATACTTTTTGTGCCTTCCAAATGAGCAAACTTTATTTATCCCCAATGTGCTCTTTGTCCTAGGATTAGCTAAGAATCTTCTCTCTGAAGGCTAGATCACACAAATTAGAAATACCACTATTACTTTTACAAACACTTCATGCATCATTGCTACTCGATCTCCAAAATCCAAGCACCAAACCAAATATCGACTAAGCAAAACCGGCAACTTATTTACCCTGGGCATTGGAATTGAGCCTTCCGATTCAGCGGATACTACCATGACTTTACAACCGTCTGATCTAGAGACAATTAAATGGCACCATAGACTTGGACATCTCAACATCCGTTCTTTATTTATTATGAAATCTCAAGATTTAGTAATTGGACTTTCTCCAATCAAATCCACATTACCTTTATGTGAAGGTTGTATTTTTGGAAAACATTACAAATGTTCTTATCCGACTGATCCTGCCACTAGAGCCATAATCCCATTGGCTTTTATCCATAGTGATCTTTAGGTGGTACGCTTTATTTTTTAACATTCATAGACAATTTCTCTAGATTCACATACGTTTATTTTCTCCACAAGAAATCTGAAGTTTTGACTTATTTTCAAACTTACAAATCAGTGGAGGAAAACCAATACAGTAAGTCTAAGATTCTCATTTTTTGGACTAATTATGGGGGAAAATACACCTCCCATATGTTCTATAAATTTTGTATGGATCATGGCATTTAACGCCACACAACAAACCCATATAACCCATCTCAAAATGGGATTTTTGAAAGGAAAATTGAACACTTGTCGATTTAGCCYGAAGTATGTTACAGGTTGCTCAATTACGCAACTCTTTTTGGGCAGAAGTAGTCTCGACTGCATGCTACCTCCAAAACTACTCCTATACTACGTCTTTAATCAATATAACTCCATTTGAATTGTGGAGCCTGATCTTTGTAATCTACAAATATTTGGTTGCCCTGCATATCTCACATCCCAAATGAGAAGCGCACAAAATTGGATGCCAAGACATTAAAATGTATATTCATCAACTATAATTGGCACCAAAGGCTACCGATTATATGACTCCGATACAAATCAAGTCTTTTTCAGCCGTGACGTCATTTTCTCTGAAGATGTTTTACTTCCAGGGGGAGTTCTTACTTCTACACGCCCAACCTATGCACCTATCCTTGATATTGATGAATATAATATTCCAAAGGTTATCAATCCTCTTCCATTGCCTAGGCCGCCAACTTCTCTAATTGAGTCACATTTTCCTAGTCCACCTGCTGATTCTGATCCCTTCTCTAACCCACCATCTGACTTATCACCAGACTCCTCGAATAAATCTTCAACACTCTCTCCAACGCGCTCTTCTGCACACAGACCTCCGTTTGTGATTGGCCAATGAAAAGCAATCAGATATGAAGATAGATATGAAGATGAAAGCCATTATGCTTTTACTTTCATGACTCAAGTTTTAGATCTGTAATTGTTTCTGAAGCACTTTCTAGTCTTGATGCTATTTATTAGAAAAGTGCCATGGATGTTGAGTATAACTCCTTGATTCAAAATAAAACTTGGCAATTAGTCAATCCACCTTCCGTCCTCCCCATTGCAATATTATTAGTACAAAATGGCTCTTCCATCGGAAATACAAATTTGACGGTTCTTTAACTTGCTACAAAGCTCGCTTTGCAGCTCAAGGGTTTTCTCAACAAGCTGGTCTTGATTATAATGAGACCTTCTCACTTCTTATAAAAATGACATCACTACGACTTTTATTGGCCTTTGCCACCATCCTAGACTACCACATTCATCAAATGGATGTAACCACCGCCTTTCTCAATGGCATTTTACAAGAAGAAATTTTTATTTCTCAACCCAAAGGATATATTCACCCAAGCATCCAACAACAAGTATGCCGCCTTCTTAAATCTCTTTATGGACTTAAGCAAGTTT
Source organism: Pleurozium schreberi (assembly GCA_006891605.1). Classification (NCBI taxonomy): domain Eukaryota; kingdom Viridiplantae; phylum Streptophyta; class Bryopsida; order Hypnales; family Hylocomiaceae; genus Pleurozium; species Pleurozium schreberi. The sequence continues at coordinate 60,157 of VACF01002510.1, read as the reverse complement.
CTCAAGTATGATATGAACTGTTTGCTAATTTCTTACTAGACCAAGTTTTTTTTTAAATGCATCTCCGATCCTAATGTTTATATCAAAAGATCTCACTTTGTCATTTTATTAATTGGCTTATAATTATATTAATGACCTGGTTCTCATTTCTAATGATCTTCAATATTTATCTATTACCAAAACGTTATTTTCACAGCGCTTTTCTATGGCGGACAATTCTAARATTGTATATATACTTGGAATTCAAGGTCACCGTGATTGCTCAACCAAGACGTTTACATTATCACAAGAAAAATATATTACAAATATTTTGACTAAATTCAAAATGTTTGACTACAACTCTGTCAGTACCCCTCTCGAAGCTGCGATCCATTATTCTCGTGAGCAAAGCGACAACCTCACTGATGACGAAATTGTTGGTATGAATGATGTGCCTTATAAGTAGGCCCTCAGAGCCCTGCAGTATCTTGTTTCTTGTACCCGATGGGATATCGCTTTCTTTGTCAATCATTTGGCTCAGTTCATGATAAACCCAGCTCTTGTCCATTGGCTTGGAGTTAAACGAATTCCCCGTTATTTAAAAGGATCCATGCAAACGCCTTACTTATTAAGGAGCTCACTTTCAATCCTCCGTGCAACATTTTCTAACAAGCTGGAGTGATGCTGATTGGGCCGGGACCGGGATACTCGTCGATCAACCCTAGGCTATTTCTTCCTCTTGGATTCCTCATGTATAATCTCCTAGAAAAGTCATAAACAATCAGTAGTTGCTCTTTTCTCAACAGAAATTGAGTACATCGCTGTAGCTATTGTCATGAAGAACATAATATTCATCATATTGAGTGAATTCTCTAAATTTCAGAGGTGGAAGAATAGGAAATGAATTGACAAATGAAAAAATTGTTGGAAAAACAACAATTTCCATTAAATTGAGAGTGAGAATGTTTTTAAAATTAAGACTATTTAGGTCGAATAGTTTGAAAGACAAGCTTGAATTTGACTATTTAGGTCAAATCAACCTAAATATTTTGTTTGTCTTTCCAATCTTTTAGGTTGATTTGACCTAAAGAGTTAAATCAAGCTTGTCTTTTCAAACTATTTAGGTTGATTTGACCTGAAGAGTCAAATCAAGCTTGTCTTTTCAAACTATTTAGGTTGATTCGACCTAAAGAGTCAAATCAAGCTTGAAGAGCCAACATACCTGATTGGGTGGAATCTCCAACTGATACTTCACCAACTTCTCTCCAGTTCGATGCTTCAACTTCTCGGTCGACAATTTGTCTTTTAGTTAGCATCCAAGTCCAGGCACGATCCACAATTCGTTTAATCCCAGTCTGACACTAACTTATAGGATTTGCAATGGAATTCATACACAAGCAATCAACAATTTGACCGACTGAAAACATCTCACGCAAGCACTCATTACAATTCGTCATAAAACATACACAACAATCAGAGTCCAACTCCAAAGTTAAATTGACGAATTGTTATACTCACAGCTACAAGACTTAATAATCCAATCGCTAGGTTAATTCTCAAAATGAAGTATACAAATTCAACCAACCCAATCACTGGGTTAACACACTTCAATCACAACTTGTCACATACAAGTACCAAATCCAATCACTGAATAGAATTCACAAAAAATCAACACACACCCAATCACTGGGTTAATACACAACTTTATTAACAAATTTTCACACGCACCTAACAACAAATCCAATCACTGGATAACACAACAAAATAAATCGTATACACCACCACCCAAACAACTGGAAGTCCAATCACTGGACACACCAACACAAACAATTTGTAAAAAGTATACTTGCATTGAAACATTGAAGGAATTTATCTTTACATCAAACAAATTGACTAAGACCGAAATGAATACCGAGAGAGTGGTACGAAAAAATACAACTTGTTTGAGTATACGCTACGAGAAAAAGAAATTAAAATGTAAACAGCTTGAACTACCAACTGATAATTTCCCTCGAACCGGTCCAGAGCCAAAGTTCGTGCCAAAATTACTAGTTACTAGTTACTTAGGATCAGAAAAACTATAACTATTGGTGTATTATCTTACTTTGATAGCCCAAAACTGAAGTTCTACAAGTAGTTTTCTCAAAACAAAATGCAAATTGTAAAAATTGCAGAAAATTAAGATGACTACACTAAGTGAGTGGTTAAAAAGTGCCAAATGTCTATTGATACACTTTCACAAAGCTAAACTATGAAGTAGAAGATCAAGGTATCAAGTTAGTGAAGAAGATACATTCGTTCCTTCAAGGAAGTTAAGTTAACTATGAGCTAAGCAATTCCAAGTTTGAAGCAAAAWGGTGGCCGCCAAATTGGCTAATTTTGGTGCATCAATTGAAAATAAAGACTAAAGACTAAAGAAATAAAAAAAATAGTTTGGGAGTTAATCTTCACCGTTGTGGCCATTAAGACAAATTTTGGAATTAGATTCCGCTTAAGGTTCATATTTGCTTGTAGTTTAAGGAGCATTTTSTTTGTTTTTGGTTGCAATGATTGAGTAGGAAATTTAGGAAGAATTCTTGTTTAAAATTACCTCCGCAAAACAAATTTTTTACTATTTGTTTGCTTTTCAAATTGGGATTACAAATTCTAACTACATGTATGGCAATCTGTAATTAGACGACAAGTCTATTACTGATACTATAGACTAGATGAATGTTCTTGTAATTCTATCTATCATTTTATTTATTCAAGACAATAATTTCAAATAATAGTTCAAGTTTGATCAATTTGTCACACAAGTGTATGCACTATCATCTAATCAAATTGCCAAAGTAGTGTTTTAAAATGATATGTACATGTAGTTCTTTAATTATTGCTTTTTTATATTTAGGTCAATTTTGTCTACTCATTTCTCTCTTTTTGAAGTCTATAGTGTTGCACTTAATGCACAATGCCTAACAATTTTGTATCTTCATCAATTATTCCAAGTATGCAAAAGTTTGAGGTTTAAGTTTTATACCAATATTTACATCTTAATATTGTTTTAGATTTGAATTCCAATCTCAAGTCAATTTTTCCAAGCACACATATGAAATTAATGAACACCAAAACCACGTGTAAATGTTGGTCCAATTTTCAATAAGGCTCAAGTGCTGTACCTAATACCACAACAAAAATTATCTTATATTTATAGAGATTAATATTTTATCACCATGSAATAAGGACCAATAATTGTACAATAGAACCTTATAGMTRTGGACCAATCAARAGTCTAATGTAGTTAAAATCAAATACTAAGTTCAATTCACTCAAGAACTAGCTCTAAAATAGGTCACAATTTTCCTTCATCAATTAAAATTAGGAATTTTGAACTTGAAATCCTTCCAAATAGAAACTATTCTTCTTAAACATTCACCAATTTGTTTGTACAATCCCGTAACAAATTCATAATCATCTATACTCACCATTGAAATTCTAGCCATGTCCATTACACCAACTGAAGTACCAAAGAAATCAAGATTTTGATTGATTAAGTTGTTGATACATGCAATATCACCATTAACATGATTTTATGAGAATACTATAATTTTCATTTAGCAATTTATAGTGTCTTTTGTAAAAGATCTTGAAATGTACATAAAATAATTTTTTTCAAATGGATGATAATGATCATTTTGGAAATTGTAGTCCAAATGTCATTTTCATTTTAGCCGATTGTGTGTTTTTCTTGTCTTGTTGGTTTGTTTAGCCAATCGGTATAGTTATTTAGAAGCTTACTATTAGTATTTACCAATTGTGAATGGAAATCACATGATTTGGGATTTAAAGAGTTGTTAGCCGATTGGTAGTTATGTTGGTTGGTTGGTAGCCAGGCTTATAGGCTAGGTGTTTTCCAATTGGAGTTTCAGTTGACCTCAGTGTAGCAGGCACTCCTTTCGGTACATGGAAGTAAAAACAATCGTGTGAATTTTTGTGTTCAATTTGTTGAGTTTAATATAGTGGATGTTTGCAATTGTGGAGTGTATCGTGTAATGTGTGATGAAGTGAATGTGTTGAATTGGAGAATCAATTGTGTGATGTGCAAGTGAATTTTGATGAAGAGTAGACTGATTGTTGGAAATTATTGTGGTTGTATAATTGGTTGTGTAATTGAATGGGAAACACCAATATGAAAAATAGAATGGAATTAATGGACTATGAACAATTGGAAATAAATTATGAGAGAATGTATAGGAAGGTTAATGAGAGATTTAGAACAATTGGAATTGTGAAAGAGAAAATATGAGGATGAATACTGTGAGGCTTGGATGTGAATTCAATGTGAAAGTTACTTGCAAGTGAATTGAGTGTGAAAGTTAATCTTGAGGAAGAATAAGTGTGAATCAATTGGGAGTTAATTTGAAAGTTAATAATGTGATATGTATGTGAGGAAGTGGTCAATTGGAATTACTGAGGCAAGCCAAGGAACATGCTGTAACGAAATCAATTGGAGAGATAATGTTGATTGCTGCTGTGATATAAAAGAATAACAATTGAAGTTTTAAAGCTTAAGGTTGGTGATGATATTTTGGAGTAAAGGACAATTGGAGATTTGAAAAAAAGCTTGAAGATTACACAAATTGTAGTTTGAATGAAATGATAAGTAGTACTATTTCCAATAGAATATTAATATGTGGTAGGAAAAGTTTAGAACTACCAAATCTTGCAATTGGATCTTTTAGGTGAACTTTAGAAATTCCGATTGGATATAAACCTACCTCCTAGTGTTCGAACTTAGGTTCATTAGGTGATTTATTCTCAATAGGAAATAAATTCCATCTACAAAAATATAAAATTAAGAAACCAAATATATATGAAGTTGCCTTTTTTGTGAAGGATTTTAGCAACACTTTTGAAAAATCATAAAATATTTCATTTAATATAGACATCTTCAATATCATGTGAAAATTGTACCTTGGAAGGATTTCAAATCACAAATAATTGTAACATTGCAATTTGCAAACAAGTTCTAGAATTCTTAAAAGCGCTTTGAGAAATCATTCAAGGAGTCTAAACTATGAAATTTTTCAACTCTATTTACATTTTCAAATTTACAAAACCTATCAAATATAATGAATTTTATATTTATGACTATCCAAATATCATTTTTACATAAATATATTTGAAAATGAAACATTGTTTTCTTGTGCAATAAACCAATTCTTATATAGATTGAAACCTTGAGATATCATGTCAACATAGAGTAACTAAGAGTTAAGAAGTTTTTGATCCCAAGTAGATGAAAGAATAACAATGGATGTCAAGTATCAAACAAATTTAATTAGATTTTATGCAAAATGAAATGTACATGAAATTATTCAAACACACCATAAAAACATTTGTATATCAATACTATTATCTAACTGCAAGTAATTAATAATCACATGATAGGATATTGGTGTTAAATCTCTACCTAGACGTAAATTCATATGTAACTTTTGATTGAAAGTAAAAAAATATCACCAATATGGAAACAATTAAGACAAAAATACTATGCTAATGTTACTAGGAATTTTTAAAGTGTTCAGTTTTCCATGGCCCAACAGGGTCTGTAGACCACCCCATAGCCAACAAAATCTGAATCCATGATGGTCATCTCACTACCTAATGCAATCACAATATTTTCTAACATGGAATGCTCAAAAAGTCAATCTTTGTAATGAATTTTACACTGAAAAGTTGAAAGTGCCTTATGTGGTCACTAATCACTCCATCACTACCATGTAAGACATTAATTGTGGCCTAGATCTTACAAAACTAAAAAAAAAACAATGGGGCCACTTCATAGGTGACCACTATGGAAGAAATAACAGCAATAGGTTGTCTTACCTTACTTCATAGCACTTAGCACTCCAATCACTAAGTGTATGAATAAACAATAAAGGATAGACCAATACCTTACTACAATGTAGGCTATTAGAGTACCATCACTACCATGCATATTCAAAAGTTATCCTATAGACTGTTGTATTAAGGTCTTCATCATGTGATAGAATATAATTAGATCAAATGTTATTAACATCGGTAAACTAATAGAGAATAATATAGCAATATAGTACAACCTCTTCTACAACTAATGGAATAAGACCTTTGCAAAACCATGATCATTCTTTACACAAGGTACGTGGGCGGATATAGGGGATTAACATGTCTGTCTTCATTCTTCTCAAAGTACAATTTTAAATGTAAAATGGGGTCTCCTACATGCTCTTGAGGAGGCCTTCTCAAGAGTCCAAATTTTCTCTAATGGCACAACAAGCCCATTTGCCAATGTCGGTAAGAGAAAAAATGAAAACTTGGTTCCGGAGGCTTTTACTGACCACGCCAAAGTGGCATGGCTGAAGACTTCAAACTTGTGCGCCTTATATCCTGATAAAGAGGGCGTTTTCCTCAAAAGGTTTGATAGTATCTGGCTTCAAACCGATTTCTTTGGAGTGTGATTTCACAAGCAAATGTAGTGGGATCTGACTCTCCCAAAAACGGGAGCCTTTGCTTAAATTGCATCTCCATTGTTACAGTTTGTTCAGGATGAACGGGCCCTTAGTCCTTTTGCACTTTGCCAGGGTTTTGTTGCTTTGTGAGAGGCTTGTGGTCTCTCCTCTCCTGATGGTGATTCATCTCCTGCAAACTAGTGTGGATGGCTCTTTTTGGTTAGCTGTTGGGGTCTTATTTTGGTCCTCTTAGCTATCCTGAAAATGTAAAAATTTCTCCGCCGAGGACTTGTCCTCTGGTTTGTGTACTGTTTTCATTTATCAATGGAAATTGTCCATTTGTTTCAAAAAAAAAAAAAAAAAAAACTTGGTTCCACAGGAATCCACGCCCAATTTTGGAGATCTAAAAAAACTGCTTCTGTCAGTAGCTGCGCCTCTTCCAATGAATACTGCAGGCTCAATAGTTAATTCACAAAACTCCAAATTCTCAGTAAGTCCCAAGTCCTGGGGATTTTAGAAAATGAGCACGAATTTCAATGCTTTTCAACCAAGAAACTACAAAAAGACTCTGTAGCAGAATGACACCAGCCCGCAGCAAGAACAAAGCATCCAATACAAAAACCACTTTTGTCAATAGCTCCACCACTTTCAATCCTGCGTGCTCGATCGATTGCTAACCCCCAGACAGTGGTTAAGTTACAAAGCTTTCACATCGACMTGGAATTGGAATGAAATAACTTCAATTGGAATAAGATAATTGTAACGAAATTGCCGGTAACACCTAAACTGACCTTTGGATTCAAGAAAGCAACAAGATTTCGTGCTTCAAGAGAGAAACTCAACCAAGTTCTTCACGACTTTATGGCAACAAAAGTAGATCCAGATTTGGATGGCCTGCAGCTCAAAGCTTTCTAATTATTTGGGCCTGTCACAAGAATCAAATGTTTTAGGCATGTTTGAACATACAAGACACACGTTGTTTGAGCTATGAACGAACCCTAATCCTGCCTTGTGTTCCTCCAAATTGTAGAATAGAATCCTAAACCAATAGAAAATTTCAGAATGGTTTCTAAAGCACGCTGAACCAATGCATAAAGTATCTATCGTACCACATGGTACTACTGCTCTAAATTTTTTCTCTGTACTAACCAAATGAAAATTTGCTAATGACAAAGGACCAAATCTTGGACATGACTCCCAAGATTTGCATGATTCGAAGTGTTCATGTGTTTTTCTCCTGAGCAAAGAATAGATTGTTTAGGTACTTCCTTAGTTCCTTTTGGTATTTACATGTTTTTGCATGACATACATGAGTTGGTCAATGGATTCATTTTCTATACCATTATCCACCTTGCTATCTGGTTAGATCATTTGTGAATGGCCAGTACTAGCTCCAACCAACCCAACTGAACAGCATTTTATCGCCGTCCAACGCAAAATGACCTCTGTCCATTGGTTGGCCGATGGAATGGCGGGTCCCATCAAACCCTTCGAGATTCAACTGAGTGGTCCAAGCTACACGCGTCATTCTATTCGATGCCCACTTGACCTTGGCTGCATGGCAGTGCACCGCAAATTTCTCAATGTAAGCCTTCGCGTTTCAGTGTGACAGGAGCACCTTTTAGGGTGAGCATTCAGAATTTTGGAATTTGTCTCCAACTGTGTGCATGTTTGTGCTTGGGATAGTGAAATTTGAGGATCCGTCCCAAATTCAAAGATCTGCTGTCATTAGGGAACGCGGCACGGACGGAGGAGTAGTTTTTACATTTATCTTGTGACAGGGTGAACTGACCCCCTCATTGCCCCTGTCACAAGGTAAATGTAAAAACTGCCCCCTATTTTGTGCCGCGTTTATTTTGTATTTTTTCACTCTCCTCAGCTAATTTGGGGCCTCTGATTGCAAATATGAATTCAGAATTTGCAAATTTTGTCATAGGAGGCAGATGAAAGAATTTCAGTGTTTTCCCCAGGGGGTAAGAAAAGGGGCAATGAGGGGGTCAGTTCACCCTGGGGCCTTGTTGACTCACTGGCTGTGGATTCTGGGCTCATTTTCTGCAGAGAAGCACCGACTCAAAACCTTAAATGCAAAGGCTTACATTCTATAAGCAGTTGGAGGCACCTTTTCATAAGCATAGTATTTTAGTAATACTAGTAAGTGAAAATCATAAATATTCCAAAAAAAATTAGGTTTTCAGATGTTGTATGTGATTTCGATGATTTTTCAAACTGTAGGCTCCCTAGAGCACTGAAACTATGTCATAGGTGAGTCAAGATTTGAAATTTGCAAAAAACACTAGTTAGGGAATCAAAGTTCAGTATGTGTTCTTCATATGTGTCCTTCATATGTGTCAGCATATTAAACTTAAGTATTTTGAAGTCACATTATCCTCTAAGGTCCCGATGCCATATTTATATCAAAAACAACTCAAAATTTCCATTTTTGTTGAGTTCACCCAAGGAAAAAAAAAAAAATCTTCAAAATCTAACCATAAGATCTTATACTTCACTTGCTTGAGATCATGTGGTAAAAATCTCTTGAAGTTTGATTATGCAGATTGAATGGTATAAGCATTCAAAGTTGGAAAAAAGAAATTTTAAAAGTGCTGGCTTGCAATTTCAAATGACTTCAATTGCCCTTTGTGGAAATTTTTTGTACTAAAGACTTTGAATTAAAATTTTTGTATTGAAGAATTAAGTCAAGAGTCTAAGATAAAATTTAAAAAAAACACACACTTGATTTTTGGGTGATTGCAAGAATCACTTGTCCTTTTTTTTGTCCCCTTGTCCTTGGACAGGTGTTTTTTTGCTCATAACTTTTGCATTTTTTGTCCATTTAGGATGAAACTTGAAATGAAGGTACATGTGGTAGTTTCAAAAATTTTGTAATTTTTTCAAACTTTTAAAAATTAGTTTACTATTTTTAATCTTCCCCCAATTGGGTGTCTACCTTGGCCATTTTGGGGGGTTTTAGTCCTATTTTGACCCAGAAATGTGAATTAAATTCCACAAATTGGATATGTTGGAGGTCTATTAACATTGAAAGGAATCATGATGAGTTTTTATGAAAATAGCAATATGTCAATTGCACATATGGGGTCAAAGTGGCCTTCCTTTGCGCAAAGGCTATGAAGAGGGAAAAAATTTCTTACATGATTTTTTTAGTGCAATACAAGCGCAATCTTCTCTAGCAAAATAGATTTTTTTTTTAATAATTTTTTAAATTTTTTTTTAATTATTAAAAATGAAAAGGTCCACATACCCCTTTTTTGCTATTTTCTGCTTCCAGTAGCTTCTGTAGTACTACATAGTATTGTATAGTACTAAATCAACGGTGTAGATCCGCAAGCGCCCAAAATCAATGGTGCACATTGATAGGCACGCCACTGACACATAGTTCCAGTAGTACGATTGAGTACTGCTAGTACTGTGGCCAAAAATTGCGTTTTTGAGACAAAAACATGAAGTGTTTCTTGCAATCACTCTTTCATTCTTTAAAAAATTGTTAAGTAGAAATAGGTTCAAGATTGAACAAGAAACAAAATTGTTAGTAGCTCTAGGATAGGATTGAAACACAACAATCCCAATGGTTAGATTGCTCTAGCAAACAAACTTAACCCAGTCATCCATTTTTTTTTAAATTGTGAAAAATGCGTTCATAAAGGAAATCTACTAGTTATTTTTTCTTGTGAGAAATCAAAATGGAATGAGTCAAAGCTCTCCATGCATACAAAATTACAATCTATAAGAAATCAATTTTTAATTTTCTTAAATTTTTTTTTGTGTTAGATGTCTATTCTCCCTGCCCCACCAAAAAAAAGAACTTTTTGTGCCATAACTTTTGCTCTTGGTCATTGATTGAAATAAAAATTATATTTCCATAAACCTAGTGTGTTTTCCTATCTTCACAAATTTAAAAAAAAAAGTCATGATCAATATTGAGATTGTAGGGGCCTGTCCAAAATCACCTTTGTCGCATGAGGAGACAGTGGGCCTTTATGGGTTAACCAAAGTTTGAGGACACAATTAGGTGAGTCTAGGGTACAAAAATGGGAACATGTTGAAATGGGTAGAGGAAGGTCTTGTATCATATAGGGTGATAGATATAGCATCAATATTGAAAGTTATTCACGTTATTCCACACTTTCAGAAATACGCCCATTTTTTTTATAAACAATTTTAAATTCTAAACAAAAATTACATTTGGCATGGGAAGCACTACAACATGTATATGCGGATGTTATAAGATTTGTGCATGTGATTCAATTGATCATAGCAAATATTGCATATTTATAAATGAAAAATTGCAATTACATAGATGATTATTGAACATCATGCTTTTTCATTCTCTATTTTGGATTGAACTTGGATTGAAGTTGTGAAAGTAACGTTTTGGTGCACATTTTTGGCTATGTTTTGCATTTCCCTCTCTTGGGACCTTTAGGAGTAAATCATTCCTTGCACAGTTTGTCTTAAAAAGTAAGGGATTTTGTTAGGTAACTAGCGGTTGGCGCTTGCTATGCAATGCATTCATCATTATAATTTTATAAGAATTTCTGTGTATCAGATAGAATGTAGAACAAAAATCTCAATAAATCTTCAAATAAAAATGACTAAAATCTTTGTATAATTTTTTTTATAAGCAAGCATATATTGAAATGTACAATAGAAATTAATTGAATGATGAATGAAACATATGCAATGGTGAATACTATAAAAGATACACATACATTAGAATGCATTGTTTCAAAAAATAACAACCCAAAATGAAGAATTGAAAAGAAGAACTCATAAATCTCAAAAACTTTGTGAACAACTTGATTGTTGTGGAATCCAAAATTGCTTCAATTGAATAAATTTCTCAAAATCATTTAGTAGTAGCAATAGAAAATTATAATCATGAAAGCTCCAAGCTCACAAAAGCACAAAATCATAAAAGTGCAAAGAAGTGTAAAGTCAAGAGAAGCAATGGATTTTCTACCTCTATAATATCATCTTCTAGATCGTCTTTAATATATATCAGCTTAATTGCAACAACTACATTATTTCTATAACATCACCTTTTGTAAAAAGTGATATTACAAAAGTGATTGCAAATTGCTATCCTATTTCTGTAATATCACATTGTGTGAAAATACAATCTCTATGTATGCATGATTAAAAATATTCTTACAAAATATTTAAAATAATTATTTTAAAGACTTATTGAAATCATTATCATGCATTCTATTCAAATATATCAAAATTTTACTAATATGTGATACACTGAATGCGTTGCATAGCAAGCACAAGCTCCAAGTATTAATGGTAGCATTTGTGATATTACAGAAGGAGTTATGATTTTAGTAGTATGATTGTAATGTGGTTTTCTAGTTCAAGAAGACAAAAGATTCTTTTACTCTTGGTTTTAGATTGAGATTTATACAAGATCTAGTTCACAATAAAGTTAAAGGTGTTTGGCAGTAGCTTTCAAGTCTTACACTTGTAGTGTTGTTTTCAATATGATGAAGCATTAACGTACTTTTCAAATTTGGTGTACAAGTAATTAACATTGAATAGATTATGGAATCCGAGAGAGAGATTGAAGCCTCCATAGTAGATGTTTTCTAGAAGAGAAAGAAGAAAATGGATTTGAACTTTTGGAAGAATTTTGTTGTTTTAAGGAATAAGCATTTTATTTATATGCAACTTTTAATAAATGTACTTCCATAATTAAGATTGTAAGAGTTCTTGAGACCATTTCTGTGGTAAATTCTGTATTATTCAAGAAATTATATGTCACTTATTAACCTAAAGAATACTCATATTTTTTTTTAATTAGTTTCTCATGAAAAAAATTTCCCCTAAATTTTTAAATTTCATTATTATCCTTCTGTAAGAGAAGAGAAAGAAATCATTATCCTCTCTCATTTTTGAAATTTAAATTTTGAGATGAAACTGAAATTAATTTTTTTTTGAATAAAAATCTTGAAGAACATACAGTCGGTGCATTAATCAATAATTTCATCCGATATTGTCCATTTCCATCCAAATATGTGTCGGGCGGTCACTTAGTGGATGTTCATCATACGCTTTTGTAATAAAATTCGTGAAAAATTCTATTTTAACAATATCAGCCCTTGACAGAGCGTTCCAACATCCGTTGGGTGGACAATTAATAGATTATTAAAACTACAATTTCATCTTCTTTATTGCTTGATGAAATTTCTTCTAATTTGTGTAGATGCTATAAATTATCATCTTGTTGTTCTATATGAAGGTTGGATTTAGTGATACTAGAGTACATAATTTTTTTAAATTACCAATTTACAAATATGTCAAGTAGTTGACCAAGCCAAAATTGCATTGACTTTAGTTAAGAAGTAGATATGCAAAAATGAGGTCATAGATTTTAAAAGGAATTTCAAAAAATCACCATTTCAAAAGAACCTCATTTGAAATCCATTCCAACAAATTCTACTACAAAAAAGGTAATATATTGCTTCAATGTAGACATGTTAGAGATCACTAAGGAAAAGAAAACACAACAATATCACTTATGGCTTGAAAGATTATAATGTTTGATCATGAGGGCGTTAAAATTGGAAAAGTAAGTTGAAGTCTTTTGATCCTCTTTTCACATGTCAAACCTAAAAAGTTGGTCACCAAAAAAACATGAGGTTGAGGGGCCAAACATGCATAACTCCAATCAATTTGTGGCTTCTCAAAATGTACTCTAGATTTTTTTAAATGAGTTTCAAATGTTTTTTTTTCTCCAAGCTCTACTGTATTTTGAACTCATTTCCGAGCGTCCTCAACACTACAAAAAGTCAAGATTGCAATGAACACCCTTACACATAGTCTTAAAATGAAAAATTACAAACAATCATTTTCAAAGTTGGATTTTTGATGCTAAGACTAGAATTCAAAAAGAAGTTTCCAAGAAGATAAGCTACCAAAAATAGCAATTTGGTGAGGTTTTATTTAACTTCAAAGTTTTGCAAACACCAGATTTTGGTGCCTCATGCATTTAGAGGGTATATAACACTTGGCTCCTTTTTTAGTACTACATGAGTATGTATACAATATTGTTAAAATGCAATACTGCAAAAGTATGAGCACAATACTACATAGCATCAGGGCTTTTTTTTTCATTTTTTACAAAGTGCCACAATCGCGATATTAAATGTTACAGTGGTGCTCCAAATTACAACACTCATTCACATATTGGATGTATGGTATGGTTTTCATTCAAAATCTAGCGATTTCATCTACGATTTTTATAAAATCCAAAGTTGTTTGGCGATTTCATCCAAGTTTTCTGCCATTATTTTTGGCGTTTTTTAGCCAAAATATTTTTTCCAGTGTAATCTGGCACCAAAAAGCCAAAAAAAAAGCCCTGCATAGCATTATCAGTCTATCATCACTGATATAGTACTACGAAAATACTAGTATAAGAACTTTTAATTTGTTGTTGTGGTTGTATTATATTCAAACAAAAGTACTGCTTTGCTCACATGGTATTAATACAATATACATGTAGTACTAGGATAATTTCAAAAAATGAATATTATATTTATATAAACGTAATACTATATGCAATACTGCAGTCATATTAACTTGTATGGGTCCTCCTCTTGTACTACATTAGTATTACTGTAGTGGGGGGCAACCCTTTTTTTTTGGTTTTTGAAAAAGTGCTAGGATGGTGATCACTTAAAATTTGGTGAAGCATTTTATTTCTTCATACATCCATCTTTTGTACCATAAAACACTTTTCAATCAAATTCATCCACTTATTCATCCAAATTTGACAATTTCATCCATATTTTAAATTGGATTGAAACTTTTCTGGCAAAAAAAGATTACTTTTTTCTGGCGAAAAAAAGATTTTCACTATGAAATGGTGCTTTCTGTCTCCATTTCGCCCAAAATAAAAGGGTTGGTGGGGGGGCACTTTCTTGATGTATGTAGGATATAAGTGCAACTATTCATCCTTGGAATTTTGTATGGAAAGGAGAGATCTTCTATAGTATTTTGACTTCCAATGAGTACTTTTGGATTATTTTAAACTAGTGATTCCCACGGTATCAAAATAGATAATTTCCACGGTTATCAATCCGTCCTTCTAAGGGTTAAAATACATCACTACTATCGACCATACATTCTATTTCCCAAGACAATATTGCATTTAATCACCCTATCATTGAGAACTCAAATTAGCGTCACAATATGTTTACTGTAGCAATTCCGCTGCAATTAGATGCAGTTACATACATAGTCCCAACAGGAAAACTGCAAAATATACCCACAACAATGTTCTCAAACAAATTCTGAAAAACTACTGTCATAAAGAATCAATACATCAATATAAGTGAAAGCATGGTATTTGTACAGTAATTGTTAYAAAAGTCTTTAGGGTCAATTCCCAAGATGCACCCATTCAGACAATCAAATGATAACCTGACTACAAACCATTGAATAAAAAATTATACAAAAACAGTAGGTTGTAACAAAAGCAACCTGACGTTTGTCTAAAATACAAATGTTGGGAAACCTACAGAACAGGATGTAAAGCCCTTGCAGCACCTCTTTCAGTATATGTACCCTCCCGTTTTTAATAAACCAACTGCAACTACCAAAACTTTTTCAAGGCCAATCAACACCACAACATTTTCATTGATCATTTTCAGAGCATGTGCAGTGCCAGAACGAGAAAGAAGAAGTAGATTAGTGAGTACGAAAAAATACGTACAAGATTTACAAATGAAGTGACGTTCCACAGTGCATAAATACGCGCAGGCGTTGCTGAGCTTCGAGGACCATGGCTGAAGAGAGCATTCAGGCCAGCTGCACTTGGAATCACTGATGCGAAAGGTAAGACCAACAGAATCACCAGCATTGGCCCCAAAGATATTGAGTAGAATTGCAGGAGCATTAAGAGTGTCAAGCTCAAATCCACCAGCAGCAGAAGTGAGATAACCAGACCCACGGAAGCCTGCAAATACGAAAACCATGATCACAAAATTATAAGAAATCCTGTTACACGATATCGGGAAAGTCTTCAAGATGGTGAATTTAAGAAGGTCTGCAACACGAAAMACTCCAAAAGACAACCTAAGCACTGTAAGCGGCAAAATAYCAGGTGATGATGAAAAGGTTCAAAAAGTTTACATGATGACCAACGGGTCTTGTATTCCTGAGAAGAAATGTTAATGGAAAGAATAAGTCYCGCTTGTCTTCCAGAGATCGTAGGGTATTAGAATCTAAAACTGCACCACCAATTCGTCGCCTTGGAACCACCAATTGAGAGAAGTCGTTATTAAATTGCCATTGCTCCGGGTTATTRAACCTGCCACTGTGGTCTGATGGCATGTAGGATATACTGCACACCAAGGCTCAACGTCAGCATAATTCATAAAGGACTTTTTTTCACCGATATATTCATACCATAACAGGTAACAGTTTCCATTTCAATTAATGGGTACCCTCTTCATTGATAATGTAGTTATTGACATGATATACTCTTACCCTGCCAAATGAGATGCTCACGTAAWTAAATAAATCACGAATTTCAGTAAGATTAGACTATTTGTACTTGGAGTGGCCTCCATATGATCATTGACCAAATCAAGACATTCTCATGAATCAGGGAGACGATTTCCTCTTATGACGCTATCAGAAAGTTCCTAAAACAATCAAATCTTATTGAAAAAAATATTAGTTAATCATAATAATCTTATATAGCAAATAATATCATCAAACAAGCTCCTAGTTTTGTCATGTACCTCCTTGGAGAAACGGTCTGACTCAGATCATCTGGGTCACTCATTGATTGAGGAAGCTCATCAGCAGGATTCACAACCAAGCCAAGCTGGTAATAGCCTGAAGCTGTTGCTTGATACCAGGCCATATCCACTCGAACACCTACAGTAGCAAGTCTTGGGTTGGCATGAGTATTTAGCCAATTTAAAACAGGCAGCAAACTGCTACGAAGAGTCCCTCTTCGCACTGTTCGTAACTGCGCATTCAGACCAGCTACTATTCGGTACCACGTCGTTGAAGGGACAACCTGCGCTCGTAAACCACACATGACATTCAGTAGGACGAATGATAATCAATGGCACCTGGTCCACGACAGATGAGTGCAGCTCAGCATGTAAATCAAATGAAAATAAAGCTTATACTTTCATCCTCGGGAATTCCCTTCCAAAATTTTAAAAACCGACAAGGAAAAATAATAAAGAGTGCAGCAATGTCCAGGAAGAGTCAACAATTGGAGCAGTATGATGAAACATCCAACTTCTTGAAGCTCAAGGATAAAACCAATCAAATTTGTGAACAAATTCTATTTGCAGTTATAGATTCTAAATATTCTCATTCGCAGTTAGACACTACATATTATCTAATTGCAGCGAACCAATTCTATTTTGCAGTTAGACACAATTCGTTGGCTATAGATAATATATAGAAGTCACAATATTTTCTCAAATATTTTCTGGACACTAAGGTGCGTTTCTGAATCTAAAATCTAGGCACCCTTCAAAATAGGGTGCTCATAGATATAAAGAAGAATATTCTGAGAGTCTTCCCAAGTACTCATAGACGGGTTTAAGAATATTTCAGGTATTCATAGAAGGGTTTAAGAATATTTCAGGTATTCTGTATTGATAGGGTGCTTAAAATACCCTGCGGCTGTCGCATGTGTTTCCTGGAAATTACAAAGAGTGACTCCCCTAAAACTTTCATCATAACTTGAAGGGGTTCACTAGCGCACAGAAAAACCTTGAAAAAGGCAGTTTACCTGGCCAATTAGACTGGTCAGTAGATTGTCGCTGTGGAGGTTGAATGGAGCCATATAGCTACCTTCGCCCCCAAATATTATAGTCATTGGCAACCTATTCATCAGCTTGGGAGGTAGATCAGGTCGTGTTTCATCTCCTCCAAGAAACACATCAATGTATGCCAACATCAAGTCAGGTGTTGCTGCCACCTGAACAAACCAAACCAGAATTAAAGCTCAGCAACAATTGATGACAAACAACACACATCTTTTTCATTCCACTGCAGGACCGAACTTAGATGTTACTCCCTTCACACTCCAATTAACAAGAAGGCAAGGCATACACGTGCTAGCCGTCATTGCTAATGCCAAGCTATATTTAAATGTGCAGAGTACATCACCTTGAGACCTTCATACAGGGCTCGAGACCGGCAAGATCTCAAGCATGCATGATCATATTCGGAGCGGACGTACTCTCGCAGTCGCTGAATTTTCTGACGTGCACACCACTGCTGCCATGACCACGCAACTGGGCACGCCAGCACCGACAAAATGCTGTGCACTGAACCTTCCCACCATTGGTAAGCTGCCAGGGAGTTGATTTCTTCTGCAAATCTATTAAATGCATCTTCATAACTGCAACAGCAAGGACACAAATGGTGAGCTCGAGGAGGGCTCCTTGTCAACAAGCAATGCAGACAGAGGTCAAGCATAATCTCAAATAATAAGGAACGAAAAAGGGTTAAACACTAGAGTTCTAGATATTAACCTTAGAAAAGGAATATTCGTTCTGAAGCCTCCCTATGGTTATAGTGATCATATGGAGGTTACAGTGATCATATATTGAAAGGACTCTATACGATCACTCTGACCATAGAGCCCTTCTCATGAATCATAGGAAAAGATTTCCCAGTCTGATAAAGTCTAAAGATTCCTGAAACAATCTAATATTATTAAAAACCCTGTTACTGGAAACTTGCATATCAAACTCTCTAAAATCATAATCAGTGAACCTGCACAGTTGGGTGTCTGTACTTACACAATATCCATAATCTGCTCGGGAGGGGAATGAGGAAGATGCCAAGGTTCACCGAARGTGTTATTGCCCATAAAATACATGCGATGAACGTGACTCTGTGACTCCTCTACCCGTGTGGTCTCAAGCACCTGTATCATAGAGATTGAAATTCAGCACGGGATAAACCTTCAGCTAAATCTCAGKAGACAAAAAATATAACGAAATTAAGTGCCCAAAAGGTCAGAAGTGACTACTTCCATGTCCACAGGAGTTATGAATATACCATCTAGAAAGCTTCAAGGAAGGTAACACAACGATTCAACAAAGGGAATATATCGTATCCTACATTCATGAAGGGTATCATGTGCTTGAAAGTTACTTTAACCAACTAATAACATCCAAAAGGAAGTTTCATTTTTAGCTTAAGCACTAAGAAGTGAACTCCTAAGTGCTCAATGGAAAAAGCTTCTGCTTCCATATATCTATAGGAGGTGAAATGAATCATTCAAAATGTTCACAAGCTGAACCAATAAAAGAAGGAATCAAACCCTACATAAAGTACAATTTCTATTTTTAGATTGTACACGTAAGCGGTAAGCAACAATAAGATCAGAAAAGTGTCCAAACCTCATTGAGTGATTCCAAAAATGGGTAGGAGTGGTCAATGAGAGCCCCATGCGGCGAAGGAGCAAGAGTAGGTCCAGTAAAGTCGTCATTTCCCACTAGCTTCATTCGCGCAACACTTAACACCATAGCCAAGACAAACATGACAACCGAGAGCAAGAGTGTGAACAACCAAGGACCGCCCAACGTATAGACCAGGTCCTCCAACATAGTATAGCAGTTTGGCATGTGATACTTGTCTGTAATACACTGGTAAGGACAAGTTGCCTGAACCACACCCCCTGTGACACACACTTGTAATTATGTTAACCCAAAGTAGCTCATAAGTACACATATGCCAAKCTTTTTGTAGTRTTAAAACGTTTCGAAAAATTTAGGCAATATCGTAGGGAGTTGATCATGAGGAGGTAAGATAAACAAGATGGAAATCATGGGGAAAAATTCTGTGATTCTGTGACCCTTGAGTGTCTCCTCTAAWTATCTCTAAGGAAAATTTCCCTCTCTGGAAGGGAGATTCTATGGGGAATGCARTAGAGAAGACAAAATTTGAGAGRGAAAAGTACCACGGGTATAGATATAATTTGCACGCCTTGGCAGTTTCTCAGGTGGACATGGCTTGCACAACTCAGATTTCCAGCCCGTCTCATTCTTGTACGTTCCAACTGGACATTCCTGMCAAAATGATACCAAATAGCACCCCATAAACAGATTAACTAAAACGCAAGTAAACAGATCCCTAATTCTTTCTTTAACTGATAGAAGATTTCGAACCAAGCAAAACGCTGCTTGTTTTAACACACACGTTAAGCAAAGTATCSAAGAAACTGTGCTTACCTCACAGAAGAGTCCAAAGAGGCCAGGTGGACAATCAACTCCACTTACTGTACCCTCCTCTCCTTCTTCCGATTTTGCAACTGAAAGAGCTGAGCCATTTCCAGCATTTCCACCTCTGTTTTCACACCAGTAATAGTTACAATCAACTTCAACACAATCCGAATACATCCAAAYAGTTCTACTAAACTCACGTTTTCTTCCCACAAAAATGCCCTTGACACCCTAAACCCCGACARCAAATAGTTTCCATTGTTCAAATCAACAGCATGATTGTAACCKTGACTSYATCACTGTGCTCCATGGCCTCATCCCGTGTCCGAGACATTTGCAAACTCAGTGTTGGCACAAATTGTAGAAGGTTGTCTGATGTTCAATTAGACAATAACTCATTCGTTCAATATTCAAATAATACAAATTTCAATGCGTTGGAAYCCTCTCGAAAATGGGGAATGGGTTCCTACCCTTTGCACACAGGTACAACCAAAGCAGGGAAAGAGTGTACCTGCATTGTAAATGGGGAAGTGACATTCACATTACAGTCTTCAGAGGGCCTGAGCACCTCTTCTGGGCAGACGTCATTCTTGCAATAAATTCTTGTGATCCTGAATTTACAGTTTCCACATGACCCCACAGTAAGATAACAATCAAATATCAACACTTACTTGACACATTCTGAATATAATAAGGGATGATAAACATGATCTCAAAACCCTCGGAGACATTTCACCATATTTCAATTCAAGAAGTGCAGGACATGCAAGAAAAAAACTCACTCGTCTTTAATTAAAGAATTTGCCTCAAGCGGCGCCTGCATCAGCGCTCCTTTAGCAACCTACGCAGCCAAAGTATCATTTAGCATACAGGCTTAATTTGAAAAAGTAGATTATAAAGAGATTTTTAGCCAGAAGACGAAAGAGCTACTGAGATAAGACAAGAAAAGAAGAGTTCCCAAAGGATCTGGACTCACATGAACATTGTAGAAAAGTGATAAAAAAAGTCTCTGCGCTCTTAAAGTATCACCAGGACCCGAGAGCTTCAGCAAACCCTGACCAAATATTCCCAGATTTGCACTTGATTCGATCACTGACCCTTGCTGGCACAACAACAAAACATCAACTCAGTAAAATAGAGATGACCACAACCAATGCGTTCACTTTCTACTCTTGAAGGCAGGGCTACACAAGGCAGGAAATACACTCGCATAACATTCTGTGAAAGTAGCTCAATGTAAAAAAAGTAGATTTGATCAATTGACATAAAAAAGTAGATCGAGTCCTTCTATTCATCTTCAGTGCCTCACACTAGTAGCCGGTTTCTCCAACGTCAGTCATCCCAAATCTTTGGAATGGAAGTCAGCCCAACAATCCTTATTTGGAGGAACATGCAAGCAATGTTTTGTCTCTCCAATTATCAAAATCAGAATTTACCAGACTCTCTAGTAGTCCGCCAGCAAAGCCTGTGTGGCCTTGGCATGACTTGGGRATCTAGTCCTTTAAAATTATAAAATGTCGTTTCCATCCAACATTTAACATGGTTTTCAGTAATATTGGACACTTCAGTGGTTTTTTGGACATGCCGATCAGCTATCAAATCACCTATTGGATTCGGTGCAAAGATGCGAAAGTCCATCACACTCACCCGCAAAACAACTAAGTTGCTTGTTTCTACAGTGGAGGTGGCCAACATGAAATCATCAGGATTGCCATCTACTTTGATGGTCGAGTTCCACATTAGTAGCATCTTCACAGATAATTTGAGAGCCCCATACACCTTGATCGTAGAATCACTCATAAGCACCTCCTCCGCTGTTAACTCGAATACAGAGCTCGAATACGTGGCAAGACCAAAGCAGAGAAGACCTCCAGACTGCAAGGAAATCCCTGAACGAACCTGCACCCAATGAAGCGAATCACTTACAATGCTCATACAGAGTCATCACCAGTGTTCATATTCGTTGTCAAGTGTCTCTAACAAGTAAAATTTCAGTAAAATTAGRCTGTTGCAGGAACTTTAGACATTGTCAGAGAGATAATCTTCTCATGATCCATAGGGAGGTCTTTCAATGGTCACATCAATCACRCAAAAGCCTCCCTATGTATCATGCAGAGGCCTCCATATGATCACTCCATACGGAGTTCTTTCCATGAATGATGAGGAACATTCTGTTAATAACGTTGTCTTCAGCTCCTAGAAACAGTCTAATTTTGCTGAGAACCTTGTTCCCTTCCATGAATAAACCAAAAACAAATCGTTCAAATTCCGCTATAAGATAAGAAGAATGATCGCATAGAATACTGAAGTCTAGGCAGCTCTTCATCCCACTCTCAAAAGACCAACTCTAATATGAGAGGACAGCATACTCCCAAAACACCAACTTTCTAGTAAAAACAGGAAGTCCTTCTGGTAAACCATCAGYCAAGATRTACAAATAATYATCTCTGAATCATACAATTAAGACCAATAACAAAGATGTGCGCCAAATTAATTTTCTTGCAACCAAAAACGAAGCATTAATAGCAGGAATAAGATACTTCAACAAAGCAAGCTGAAAAAATTCGAGATCAAGCATGTACCTGCACCCTACTCCAAAGCAAAGGCACCAATACACTCGCATTATTTTCCACAATAATCGACCCCCATGGGCGGTTGGGAAACTCTAGCAGTAGGGTGTCAGTCGAAGTTGATTTATTACTATTTGAGACATGCAAGGTGGCCGAGAAAATGTCAAAGCGAGTGCCTGCTGCTCCATTGTTGTGAGGACATGCGAAACTATCACCACCTGCAAAATAGAAAAAACTTCCTTGACCTCCATKGCATTGTACTCTTTCATCTCTCGGTTCTAAGCAACAACATAGATGAGCAACAACAACGTGTACAAATTCAAAGCTTAACCCTTAACCACAAACAAACRCCCAAAATGGGTGTCATATTTATTTTAAACACAAGGACCTTCTTATGTTTGAATTTGACCAACACAAGCAATATTTTTCACTGATTCAGGTGATACAAAATTTAGCTCTATCAGCACTATAKTTTTCATAATATAATCAATCAAACTAGTTGTTATAAGACAATAATTTTTCTGTCTTCTAGGGGTTCAAAATGCAAGAACTCGATGTAAATTCGTTGAAAGAGAGTTACTGAAAATCCTAACCATGATAGCGGACAGTCACACCATCAAGTCTCATAGAGTTAATGGCAATCCGTCCCCCAGAAGCACCTCCTCGACCAGACCCACCAATGGCACTAATCTGCCCATTCCCCTTTCTGCATCCCACCAAGGCATCCCTTCATTCTCAACCACTTTTCTAGACTACAAGAGAAAAGCTTGTGATAAGGAGAAGCTATTTTGACATGGAATAAAAAGCTACTCATGAATAAGAGATTGGATGTGACCCACATCCTACACGCCTGGATAAAAAAGACTTATCCCAAACCCATCCATCATTGCCAAAACTCTCCTACCTAATGAAAAATTAATCTATTTTTCAGTAGGTGATCTAAAACGAAACGCCATTCTAAAATCGTACAAAAAGAGATTCATGAAAAAGTTTGGACATGGTTTACATCCAAGAAGCCTGAATAAAAAGACTTCCCCCAAACCCATCCTTCATCGCCAAAACTCTCCTACCAAATGAAAAATTAGTGAAAAGGAAACGCTAGTCCGAAATCACAGTTAGAAACTAAGAATAAAAAGTACCATATTGGCAAGATATTTTAGCTGCAACAGAAAAGAATGCTGTAACCAGAGTGCGTGAACCCTCGTACACATCATGTGCCCAAAGATGAAAAGGAACTGCTGAGATCTTAACTAAAAAAACTACGGCAATAAATAGAATCCCCATAAAGATACCACTAGATTGAGCACCAAACAAAGTGATTCCATATAAGTTCAAAAGCCTAGTTAATTCCTCAAAGTTGGTAACTCCAGTAAATCCATAAATCATAGAACAACTAAACAACCAAACGCTATTCTGAAATCACGTAAAAATAATTTCATATTCCGAAATCACACAAAAGTTTAGAAATCGCTTACATCCGAGACCCCTGAATGAAAAGGCTTCCTCCAGACCCCCCTCCCCCTTCCTCCCCCACAGAGCCTCCATCCGCCTCAATCGACCCATCCACCACCAACATCCCAATGGCCGTGACATTTACCCGGCCACCCCCTCTTCCCCCAAGATCCGCATTCTCCTGCGTCGTCCCTCCGCTGCTTCCAAAGTGCCAAGGCTCCATCAAAGTCGACCATCCATACATATCCCCACCCCACACATCGTTTTGTTTCTTTTTGCCATTCTTCTTCACACAGAGCGCTCCTCGACCCCCATGGCCCGCTCCTGCTCCATCCRTCCCCGACGGCATCCCACTTGCTCCAGACGGAGGCTTCCCTCCGAACTCCGAAGAGTGCAGCTTCGCACCATCGCCGAGGTTGACATTGGCAGCTCGAATCCACAAAGAGCTGCTGCGGATGGTGGAGTTGGCGCCCAAGTTCAGGTCTCCGTTTAACAGAATCGAGACGCTGCAGCCTGGAGTTGAACATGAGATATTAATCCCAGGGTGAATCTCTAAGCTTCCATTGCCTACCAGAAAAGTCTCCTCGTCTGGGAAGAAGAAGGGCTTCTTGAGAGAACAGAGCGTGTTCAAGGAGCCGGTGCCGGAGAGGTCGGCTTCGCAGGAGAGAGACTGGCTGGCGTACTTGCTGAGTCTAGACGGTGTCAATGGCACTTTGGGATCTTGCGGTATGGCGATGCTCCCCGGGGGGAGAGCTGGTAGTGTTGCAGGGTCCGAGGTGTTGCTGATRCAGCTGGAAGGGGAGAGAAKGAGCAAGAGMAAGAGCAAGAGCAAGAGAGTTGTGCAACCAAGGGCCGCCATTCTGCTCCCTCATAGTCAACTAGGGGGTATCCAACCTCGATTGTGTCTTCACTGAGGTTAGGATCAGGCTTAGAATCATGTTCTCCGAAGGAAGAAACAGAAATTGTGATGATTGGTGGTTGCAATGATCTTATTGTCTCTATTACTATACCTGTGGGGAAGTCACAACAAAACCTGTGAGGTGTCCAAATTTTGCTTCACTAGGGTTCTAGATGTTCATGGGATCCACAAGAAAAGAGATGTCAAATCTCCCGGAATGATCTTGCCTCATGATTGGATGCTTTTCAACCCTAGTTTACATTTTCACTAAGAGAAGATTATTCCACTACCAGGGTTTGACAATCACTAATTTCTCAGTGGGGTTTAACGTCCAACATGGTATGTTTCACAAGGAAAAACCATTTCAACACTAGGATCCATGCTCAGAAGCCACAATGATGTGCAAATGGAACAACGCCACTAGTACGTTCACGTGATCTGGACCTGCATCATACAGGTATGCGTTTGAATGAATGGCATGCTTAGCTTCACCCGATCTTGAATCACAGGGCTCGGGAAAAGGAACTTGCATAAGAAACTACGCCTGCCATAAGAGCAATTGCATACAATGGGCTAGTTTACACTGTAGAGAACCCAGAGGAAGGAAACCCCCAACATCCTGTAGGGTTTCTATCCTGCAGACCCGATGCTTTGATCCCAATCCCAACTTTCAGGGAGCTCTTTGAAGACCCTCACAGATCAAAAACTGAGGAGCGGATTGTGTAAGGTTAATAAAAAGGCCAGAATGGCTACTTAGCCATGCAGAACTTCTAGATTAGGGACAACGATCTCACCGACACCACGAACAATCCAAACCCAAATCCAAGTAAGTATCTCACATCGTCACCTATCACTCACTCACCCACTCACCCACTCACCCACTCACCCATTCACTCACTCACTCGCATCCCGAGAACTCGAAAACCAGCGCCAACAAAAGAAACTCGAATCTTCGGTGACACACTAAAGTCACCCTAAAGCTTGAATTTCACTCCAAATCCTGGTCACATAGAAAGCCTGGCTCGTTCTTGCTTCAAGTACAGTACAAACAAGCCCACCAGTTGGCACGCACGCCATAGCCAGCGCCTGATGAATCTGCCTGCAATTGTACAGGGACTGGAAGTGCAAATTTGTGTCCCCGAATTGGTGAACGTGAGACCGATTCTCCATCTAAGTTAAGCTTTGCGCGAGGGGACCCACGACGGATGGACAGCGACTGCAATGCTGCATGCCACCTGGGGGTCCAGCGTTCTCCCATCTACGGACGCCGTGGATCTGGCCAAAGTCTGTTTCGGTGGTGGATCTTCGCCTTGGGAAAGCCGCTCTTTTCTGCGGATCCAGGGTGGGGCTTTTTTTTTTGGTGTGTGCGTGTTGGAGACTAGGTTCTCAATTTATTGCTGAATGATGTGACACCTCACAACATTATTGTTCATTTTTTCTTGTGTGGTTTTTTTCCGACCACTTGCTTCGTTTTCAAAGAATACAAATTTTACGTTTTTTCTATATTAACCTTGAAAAGACAAGATATATTACCAAAGGAGTCAACGAGAAATGATCCACTTTTTTCACCATTGCGATTTATCAAACTCAATATGTCCGTATCATACCTAAACAATTCAAGGTATCTACCGAGGTAGATAGTGGAAAGCAAACCCAGGTTATCTCAAAAACTTCATTTCAAAGCTCTATAGCACCTACCTAGGTATCTATTGTTGGCATGACTCTTGACAACATTATTGTTCATTTTTCTTGAGTGGTTTTTTTCCAACTACTCTTTTCACTTTCAAGGAATACAAATTTTATGTTTTTTTTTAAATCTTGAAAAGACAAGATGTGTTACCAAAGTAGTCAACGAGAAATGATCCACTTCTTTCACCGTTGCGATCTATCAAACTCAAAACGTCCACATTGTCGTTTATGGGCTAGCTGAAGAATTAAAGGTATCTACCCAAGTAGATACCCTTCGTAGCATCTACCTAAGTATCTATTATTGCCGAGACTCTCGACAACATTATTGTTCATTTTTCTTGAATGGCTTTTTTTACCATTAATTGTTCTCCATGTTTTTAAAAAATGAAAATCTTAACTTTTTTTTAATCTTGGGAGGATAAGATGTATCACCAAGGTAGTCAATGAGAAATGATCATCTTCTTCATTTTGATCTATCAAACTCAAAATGTCCACATCATCCTTTTGGAGGTACTTGAGTAATAAAAGGTATTTGAAAAACTTGTATCAAATCCTCGTAGGATCTACCAAGTTATCAATTGTTCGTGTGACTCTTAACAACATTATTGTTCATTTTTCTTTAGTGGTTTTTTCACAACCATTATCTTCCATGTTTTCAATAAATTGAGACATATCACTATTCTAGACTATCTTTTAGCTAGACGTTGAATGAACAAACTATGAATTTTTGAAGAATTGAAAATAGGTGTATCCATAAACAACCCAAATTTTTTATAATTAGAAGCAACACATTTTTGGGAAGAATCTATAGGAAGAAAGGGGTCCCAATTAGGTGTAGCTAAAAGATAGTCTAGAATAGTGTTTTGCCTTCTACCAAGATGCATTAAAGAATTAGGCAATTTTATATTATAAAACAATAGTTAATTGCTCATTTGAAGGCAATTAGGAGTAGTTACCTCATTTCTACTTTGAAACTTTTGTCTATGGTCCACAGTAAATAGATACTACTTTGTAACTTCACATGTGTTTTGCAGAAATGACAACAATTCTTAATTAGTTTTAAACAATCTATTGATCATTTTTATAAATTGGATTATAGGCCCTACATCTGCAACTTCAAATCCAAATAAAAAATGAAAAGACTTTCTCAACCTCAATGGTTGCTGAAATGGTTGCTTTTCACCTTTGGCTTTTCATTTTTTGAGCTCAATTTAGTCTTCAAAATCATACTTGATTTAGTTGTAGTATTTTTGTTACATGAGACTAAGTATGTAATATCTATCAATGTAAGAAAATTCTATTAATTTCTTAAAATTTTATAACTTTTTTGAATTTTCATTTCTTAAATAAAAACTAATAATTTTTTCAAAAAAATCAATCAATTAAAATTACCTCCAAAAATATAGGTGACTATGAAATATAGTGTGAGAAAATCTCAAGTCATTTATTTCTTTTTTACATCCAAATCACCCTTGGTCAATACTTGCATCAAAGTGACTACTATCAAGCTAAATTTACCATTGATAAAATTGATAGATAAAATTTTGATTGTATCCATGTTTGAATAAAGTATAATACGTACTTTAAATTAAATTTATTATGATATTTTGGAATAATTTGAAATTTTGACCAAAAATGGAGGTCAAATTGAGAAAGAGTATTTTTTAATTTTAATATGAAAATCAATATTAAAGAAAAAAATATTAACAAAATAAATTCAATATTGTGTTATTTGAATTTTAAGATATGGATCTTCCAATTGCAATAAATCATTGAATTTTTATAGATTCTTTCAAAGTTCTGTATAAAAATAATAATAATAATAAAATATATATATATGTAACTTATTAAGCTTCATTTTCTAAATTATAATCAAAACCAAAAAAAGATTTTTTGATAGTTTCAATTAAATTTGACCAAGGACATTCAAAAATTGGAATCACAATTAAATTTAACCCCTACAAAATCAAGGGGTTGTTGAACAACCACTAGGAAATTCAAATTGGTTCCTACAGAGTTAATTTAGAATGGATATTTTTGAAATATTTTGTAATTCTACTTGTAGACATTTACTCCCTAACTTCTTATTGTAGGACTGAAAATCTTCTTTTGACTAGGTGCCCAAATAAAAAATTATGTTGTCCAACTTTTTCCGGCTAACATTTTAAGGTTGTATGTACAAAACTCTTCCTTTCTTTATGAAATTTTGCGGGTAACAAGATGTAGGATGCAAATGTCAAAAACAAACTATATATAGTGCAAAAATCTCACTCTAAAAGAAATTAAAGTTTGTTGATCTTGTTAAGCGAGGTAAGACAATTTTTTTTCAAACTTCAAAAGCTCTAATATTTCAATTTGCCAGCTCAAAGTGATCCCTTGCTCTAGCCTTGGTGTCAACCACCATTTAAGACTATTTCAAAAGAGATGTGACAATTAATGTATGGAAGTAATATTTCACCTTGCACCCATCAAATATATACATAACATTATTCACAAGTTGTAGAAGGTTTTTGTTAAATTGAAGAGTGCCTAAGTATGCTCTTTGAATGCATGCTCTTCCATGAATGAGGTGGCAAAGCTTCCTTGGATTAAAAATTTTGTATTACTCATGGAAGCCAATCAAAAAGAAACCACACCAAATTGTGACATGTTTACACAATTGCTCATACAGTTGTTCCATCTAAATTCTTGAGAAATTGTAAGTCCTTTGAACATGAAATCCTACAAGCCAATTTTGAATACAACAATTTTCATCACATTCAAAATTTGTAGTTTATTTACAAATTTTAAAAAAATCTTGTAGAATTCTTGATTATTGTGCATAATTCATAGTTGAGACATTTTTGTAATAGTGAGTAGCAACATTTAGCAATAATTTTTTAAAACATAAAAGCCTTATGAGTTTTGAATTTAAAAAGAAATTTGGAAAGTGAACTTGAAAGTCATGACTTTTCTCTCATTCAAGCAACACTCATTTTGAAGTGAATCTAAAATTCATGCCAT
Organism: Pleurozium schreberi; assembly: GCA_006891605.1. NCBI lineage: Eukaryota > Viridiplantae > Streptophyta > Bryopsida > Hypnales > Hylocomiaceae > Pleurozium > Pleurozium schreberi. The sequence continues at coordinate 30,870 of VACF01002510.1, read as the reverse complement.
CCCTTGGCGGGACAAACACTCTTACTGGGTGACAATGGTGAGTTTAAAATTCATTACTACAACAAACTAGACTTAAAAAAAGCTTATTTATTGTTGAAGAGACCACCATAAAATTGTTTGATAGGTGTTTGATGATTGACATTTTCTATTGTATGGAAGAAAAATGAAGATTCCACTTTTTGAGTTCTATTAATAATTCCTTAAAGACGAGATACATTTTCAACTGGTTAAATATATGAGATGAATGTAATCTATTAAATTGTGTTCAAATTTTAATCCTATATTTTTATTAATTGAAATTTTGAATCATGTATCACTCTAAGAAATTTCGATTTGTTTCATAAAAATTATAGTTGTTCTCATTTATTTTCATACAAAAAATAAATAAGTACAAACAGAAAAAAAATCCAAATTGTTTGAAATTTTCTCAAAAGATATAAGTGAGTTAGCAATGGAGATTAGTGAGAAAATTTCTCACTGGTTATTTTATTTTACACCTAAAACAATCATAGCAAAGACTTAAAAGTCAAACTCACCTATCAAACCAAATTTTGTTTTGTTTAATTGATATATAAAATTTTTATATTTTTTGCTAATGGAAAATTTTATTTTCTATCAACTTTGTATTTTCAAAAATCTTCTTGGACAAATAAATTTATTGTGATTTAAAAAAGTTAATGGTGGAAATKAATTTACATAAATTATACCCACTTTTATGTATATATGATACGAAATTAGAATGAAAATTGGCATTTATAATTTAAACTTACAATTATACATTTCAAAAGAAGAATATATGAATGGAAGTCACAGTATACTAAAATACGTTATTTGGATTTAACGCATAGAGCTTGCAATTTGCAATAATTCTTTCAATTTTTATATTTTTTCAAAATTTCTAAATGAAGTTGAAAGAGATCTTGTCAAATTTCATTTTCTTAGTTCAAATCAAATACCAGATATGGTTATATTAAAAGTTACAATGAAGGTTGACTAAGGTGGATCCACTTCTTATATGGGTGGACCTTCAGGGGTTAACAAGATCCAGCAAAAGAATTTAGTAATTTTAGAAAGTAATGTAAGTTAGTAATAAGAACCTAAGCGTTATTAACTTGTCTGGTAATAAGCAATGTGATGTTACAAATAGTGTGACTGGTAAATTAGTGTCACGAGCACCAATAGGATAAATGCAGTGTAGTGAAAGCTTAGCCTGTTCCCAATTTCTAAATCATAAAAGAGTGGAGAGCACGTCACCCAGCGGCAGAGTCGGGTTGATGCCACGGAAGCTGACAATGCAATGAAACCGAACCCATGAAGCTTCGCGCGCTGCAATCTGCGTTTGCTTGCTATCCCCGGAAATTTGAATTCGAATCCCCAGCAATTCGATCATGCAAGCCCAATGTGTGGCTCACGGTGCCGTGGTAGCGAAGAAATTCAGAGTTTTCTCAAGTATACTTGCAATCTACAATCAAGTTTCATCAGCTGTGTATCGAACTGTCGCTGTTGAATTCCAGCTTCGAAATCGTGGAAGAGTTTGCTGAGAATTTGTGAGAGGTTTTATGAGTGAGAAAATTGCGATTGAAGGAGCGATGGAGGCGATGTTGAAAGTGGTGGTGGAGCCTCGACCAGGATCGAAATCGAAGAAGAAGAAGAAGAATGCGAGGGAGGGCATTGCGACTGCTTCGCCCTCGTCGTCGTCTCGCTATCCGTCGATGCCGCGCTACCCCCCGTCGCCGCCGCATGGCGAAGTCGATGTCTCTGAGATTCCTCTCCATGGTGTTTATGTATATTCCTGGAACGAAGACCGGTTTGGAGAAGGGCAGGATCAACAGCTTGTCCATTGGAGCGTTGTTGCGGTGGGTGCTTTCAACTCCTGTGCAGTTTATCATTGGGAGAAGATTCTATTCTGGAGCGTACTATGCGCTTCGTCGAGGCGCAGCGAATATGGATGTGTTGATTGCCATGGGTACGAATGCCGCTTACTTCTACTCGGTTTACACGGTTGTGCGAGCGGCCACTTCTCCCGAATTTATGGGCACTGATTTCTTTGAAACCAGTGCCATGTTAATCTCGTTCATTATCCTTGGAAAGTATTTGGAGGTGATGGCCAAAGGCAAGACATCGGAGGCCATAGCGAAGCTCATGGATCTCGCTCCGGACACGGCCATTCTTCTCACTCTTGATGAGCAGGGGACTGTGACAAACGAAAGAGAAATTGCCTCAGAACTCATTCAACGACGAGATTTCATCAAGGTCTATTTACGATTCCTTTTCTTCTATTACTAAAGTGCATTTCAGCTTTCAATTAAGACTACTTCTGAAAAGTTTTGTTCATGAGGCTTTGTGTTGATGAATAACAAACTCTGATCAACATACTTGCAAATTCGTTAAAACGGTGAAATTTCAAGAGCTTGTGACTTTCCAAGTGCCCTTCTGAACTTCAATTCTTTGCAAGTCTTCAGTTTTAAGCACTTGAATGTCACATTTTAAGAGCTATGAAATACTCCAATGTAACGAATTTGACCAATATGCATTTGCCTTGGCATGCTTGAGGTGGATTTAGTTGGYATTGTCATTCTTGTCGTACGTTCTCCGCTTCATTGATCTAACCAGGAAGTGAYGCCGCACATTGAGCAGGTATTGCCTGGTTCCAAAGTACCTACTGATGGTGCGGTAGTCTGGGGCCAATCCTTCGTGAACGAGAGCATGATAACTGGGGAGGCTCGCCCTGTGCCTAAAACATTGGGAGACAAAGTGATCGGTGGCACCATGAATGACAACGGTGTTCTGCACATTCAAGCTACTCACGTTGGGGCGGAGACTGCGTTAGCGCAGATTGTGCGTCTGGTAGAAGCTGCTCAAATGGGCAAAGCCCCAGTCCAGAAATACGCTGACCGCATTTCGACTTATTTCGTGCCTATTGTGCGTTCTTTAACCTTTTATCCAACCAATGCACCTTCTTGTGACTGAACGTAATTTTCTTACTTAGTGCAGGAGCGTTCCTTATGGCAATCATATGAATAATTTTTCTTATTTTGTTCAGGTGTAATTGTCTGTGATGGATATAGTACTCAGGATAATTGCTAAATATTCCTCTGGCACACTATAGYACTGCCAACCTATTCAAACTTCCTCACATTCACCGTAGATGCAGCCTTTGTCAATGCATCAAGATCTCCTTCCCTCTTGGTCAATAGATCACAACGTAAATTAACATACAATGTTGTAATAAATTGAGTGTTATGGATGTGATGTGCACAGGTGGTGGTTGCATCGTTTGTTACGTGGTTGGCTTGGTATGTTGGCGGCAAAGTGGGTTCGTATCCCAAGTCATGGATCCCTTCTTCAATGGATGAGTTTGAGCTCGCGCTTCAATTCGGCATTTCAGTGCTTGTTATAGCCTGCCCTTGCGCACTTGGCCTTGCGACACCGACGGCGATTATGGTGGCCACAGGGAAAGGTGCCACGCAGGGCATCCTCATCAAAGGAGGCCAGGCTCTTGAAGCTGCACATAAGGTCCGTCCCCTCTCTCACAACTAGTTCAAAAAACACTGTTTTTCTTGAAGCTGTATGCAAATGATAATAGAGAGTTTGACTAGTGTGAAAAGGATTCTTGACCRCCTTCTTGACTCTTGCAACCATAAGAGTTTCTTTAATGTTATTTTTACATGCAGCACTATRTTGTCTCAATTTTACAGAACTCCGCATAATCATGTGCATTTTGGTTGCATGGGCTGTTATTAATATTCTTTTTCAGTTTRTAATAAGTTCGTCAATTGATTCTATATCTGAGTTTACCCTTTGTTTCTTTGTTTCTAGGTGAAGACAGTGATTTTTGACAAGACAGGAACGTTGACCATAGGCAAGCCCATCGTCGTTGATACCAAGGTATTCAAAGATATTCGASTCCAGGTCTTCTACGATATAATCGCAGCAGCAGAGGTAACATCTTGTTCCTTTTGTTTATCACTGTTGAACCGTCCACGATGTCTCATGTCCAGCAGGTTTTACGCATTYGATTCACTTTTTATTTTGTTGGCGATTTAATGATGCCATGAATGGCCCGTGTGGGTGGAAGGGACCGATAGTAAAATTCTTCTCGTTTTCATTCTGGGGTTGACTGATTTAAAGCATGATTTTATCGGCTCTGGTCACAAGGGGAGAAGCCATTGCATTAACACAAGTGACGTACTTCCACAGTGAATTTAGAGAGCTTGAGGAAGTCCGTCATGCACAGTGATTGTTGCAACTCAAAAAGCAGCTTCAGAGCGTTGCGCAGCTTCATAGCTGCGCTATGAAAGGGAAAGAGAGCYTGTGTACCAATGTACTCATCTTGTTCTGATTCTCATATGTGCAGGTCAATAGTGAACACCCACTAGCAAAAGCTATCGTTGCGTATTCAAGGAGAATCAACGGGGAGCATTCATCCGAARGTTACCAAGTTCACGACTTCGAGGCCATTCCAGGGCAAGGTGTGCGTGCTCTGGTGGACAGAAAGCCCATCCTGGTTGGGAACATGAGACTCATGAAGGAGGCCCAAATCGAAATCTCCTTGGACGTCGAGGAGCACTTGCATGAAACGGAGACTCTGGCCCGAACAGGTGTGATGATTGCTATGGACGGGGAGATCGTGGGAGTGGTTTCCATTGCGGACCCTGTGAAGCCCGAAGCTGGCAACGTGATTGGGATCCTCAAGTCCATGGGCGTGCAGAGCATGATGGTCACGGGGGATAACTGGGGGACTGCCACGGCTATTGCCAGAGAGTTGGGCATGGAGAGGGGTTCCATTCATGCGGAGTCGTTACCGGAAGACAAGGCCAGAATCGTGAAAGAAATTCAGGTAAGTGAAAGGGCTTTTTGATCTTCTTTTCGCGGTGAGCTTTACCGTAACTGTAAATGTTACTTAGGAGAMATTCCATAGTYCCCYGAAACYCTTAGTTYCCTGTACGCACCATTGCACAAMCCCTGGTGAGCTCGGCCATTCGAAGAATGGCTAGCCACTTTTCTGCCATGTGTGACATAAGATTGGGGAACCCTTTGGCTAATTAAACTTGTTTTATGACTAAAATGGCTTCATATTTGTAGAGATATCCACCTAGCCTAGAGTTAAAATTTCCAAAAGATTTCATACAAACTCTATATTCTTTTGACGCATGATTGGATGGTGAACTGCTTGGGAACTGAATGGAACGGAGGGACCAAATCTGCAAAATTCTCTTCTAATCAAAGTTATTTCTTCTAGCAGTTAGAAGCAACCAAAACCAAAACCTGCTTGCGGTAGCCTGAAGAAACAGCATTGGTTCTAATGGAAGTAAGAAATGCCAGTTGTGGTATACTACTTTGGAATGCAAGTCTTTCCTCTTCCTTTTTCTAATAACAGTGGCTACGGAATGGCAGGCAACGGGGACAGTGGTGGCCATGGTAGGAGACGGCATCAACGACTCCCCAGCCCTGGTGGCAGCGGACGTGGGCATGGCGATCGGAGCAGGGACGGACATCGCCATCGAAGCTGCTGACATTGTTCTCATGAAGAGCAACTTGGAGGATGTCATCACCGGAATCGACTTGTCACGAAAAACTTTTCGGCGGATTCAGCTGAACTACGCGTGGGCGCTGGGGTACAACGTGCTGGGCATTCCCATCGCTGCTGGCGTCTTGTTCCCCAGCACGGGGTTTCGCTTGCCCCCTTGGGTGGCTGGTGCAGCCATGGCGGCCTCCTCCGTGTCCGTGGTGTGTTCCTCCCTCTGGCTTAAACGCTACAACCGGCCTCGCGTAGTTGAGCAAATTCAACGAARCCGGTAGTTTCCTATACTCTCTTTAGCAATTGTGTGAATTCTCCCTTCGCGGGAGATGGTAGCCGAAAATTGACTCAATAGTCTGTCGCTTTGTATAGAGAGCATTTTGGCACTTAATGATTGATTAATATACATACTTTAGTAGTTGTGAGAACGCATCATTCTCCAGACTGGAGGTACAGTAGCACTCAAAAAATGACTCAACAGTCTGAAACTTACAATAGAACATATATGGCACTCCATGAGTGATCAATGTAACATTCTTTAACAGTTGAGAAAACTCACCCGTTTTCCTTAGGTGGGCAAAACGAAAGAAAATGACTGAACTGTTTGATATGTASTAAAGTGAGATTGTATGCGACCTGGGATGAGTTCAAGATTGTGCACGATGGAAATTTGAATTCCACTTCTAAGGGTGAACATTGAGGTAGATCCTCAAGAATGTTTTGAATTGGTAGCTTTTTCACTGGCTTTACGAAGCAATTTTTTTTTAGGCCTTTACTTATAATTGAATTATGACGTGGTGCTGGATCTCCAAATTGAATCTCAACCATAGCACTCCTACACTTGGCTTAATAAAGAGATAGACTACTGTTAGCTAATTTAGTGTMAATATATTTCCTCATTCTGAAACTACTAATTTAGCTGCCGTGTTTACAATTCCGAGGGTGTCAAGATACTATAAGAGTTCCCTGTAGATTTAGATGCCTTTCAACTTTAGTCTTTCACCGCAATATGAATATAGTACATCTATGAGTCTGCCACTCACTTGTTGGATATCTATTACACACACTAAACCCTAAACTTGACTGCATTTGGATCCAAACAGTCGAAAATATAACCTATAAAGTGCTCGTTCCAGCTGTACAGAGAAATTCGATTGGCTTCAATTTGGCTGCACAAAAGGAAACACTCGTGAGAGCAAGCTCGGGTAAGAGTCKAATTATCAGTWATGGTGGGTTTGAGAATTGTTGCAAATTTGAGAACTGTTGCAAGGAGGCACGTTCAGGRAGCTCACCTTCGAGAATTGAAAGGTGGTGGGAGCACGTTCGTCGTGGTACATGAGCCTCGTACCGATCACTGATCGGCGAGGTTGTTGTCTGAAGAGCACTCGCTTCAGTGTCTTGCACATGGATAACTGCCATGAAAGAAGGAAAAAAACATCAGCAAGGAGAGGGGTTATTTAGGGTTTAAGAGATTCAACTTGTTACCGGAGATAGGATTTTAAAACTTATGTTGATGGGTCCCTATTATCAGCAACAACGTATCTGAGGTGGATAGCCCTAAAAGCATCACTTTAAATTGATTTGCAARTATATGTACWTGAAGGCAATGTCGAATTCCACAGAATTTGTAGAGGTCAATCATTATTGGTTCCCAGTTGATTCAAGAAGTTAAGAACACTATTGAGCAGATTCTGTTCAAATTGAAAGGARTGTTACACAGAGCACCTTGTAATTTTCAGCACTTTCGAATTTCGTATGTTATTCAATTCATACGGTGTGCAAATAGTGCATAAGAAGAGAATCTAGATTCCTGTTTTGACTTCCAGCAAGATCCAACTACAAATTGGGCTATTTAATAATGGGACCCATGCTCAATTGCCTAATCTGATGCAATTATGTGTGAGTTAGTTACCTTACGTCCAGAATCCTTAGCTAAAGATCTCTCTACAGCTCAGGATCACCGTTTAGATTTGTATAATTCTTCTTGTGGAAAGACTGAATTAAAATCTTATTTGGAAGCAATGAGGGAGCTTACAATGAATTGGACTCGCCGGTGCGCCTTCGTAGATCCCACAGTCCGTGACGTCCCATTACGCTGGTGCCGCCTCGACGCCATGAGCGTGACAGCTGCCGGCGACAGAAGCTCAAGCGCCGCGGCGTACGCCGGAGACGGGCACTGCAAATCCATGGACAACGACGATCGGTGATGACCGCTCCGCAACCGACACCACTCCTGCTCCGCAACGCTGGGCATCTTGTAAGGCAAGCGCGTCGGCCGCTGCGGCGAAACTTCAGGGCTACTGCAACTGTCGTTGCCGCCGCCATCTCCACCGCAGTGCAGCGGAACAGATTCCCCCTTCGACTTCAGGGATCCACGGCACGTGCGTGCCGCGCCTTGAGCTCTGCAGAGCGGAACGGGATCCCTCTTCGAATTCAGGAAGCCACTGGATGCCGGCGCCGCGCATTGAGCGGTAGAGAGCGGAATGGGCTCACCTTTCGAGTTAAGATAGCCGCTGGACGTGGGCGCCGCGCATTGAGCGCTATGGAGGGGAACAGGCTCGCCTTTGCAGTTCAGGTAGCCGCTGGACGTGGGCGCTGCGCATTGAGCGCTGTGGAAGGAGACCGCGTGGTCTAAAATCTAAACCTATCATAGATTTTTGAAATCTATACTTGTCTTAGACTTTTGAAATCTACAAAAGTCCTAGACTCTAAAATATTTAAGACCACGCAGTCTGAAATCTAAAAATATCATAGATTTTTGACATCTACATATGTCATAGATGACTCAGAATCTATACTTGTCCTACATTTCACTTAAGCGGTTCAATTGAAAATGGCACATGGAATACCGCCACTTTAATGAAATTCGCCATGTATGCTCTTAAAGCGCCCATGCTCTACAAGTGATCATGCTACAAAGGTACATAATTGTGCTTTCTTCAATGTACCAATAGTGTACATTTCAAGAGGTGGTCGCTTCTAGGGACTACTGTATTATAACTTCAAAATTTGTTACTAATTCCTTGAAGGTCTCGAAAATATGAAACGACTTGGGTTGGATGCCAATTCCTTTTTTCTTACTATGAAAATTTATTGAAAATTGTTTCAAGGAGTTTAGCTTCCTTATAAACGCAATCAGCTCGTAAATGGTCGCTTTAAGAGCAATCACCTTATAATTTTGCTTGTGATGGGCTGGTTGGCATTTTGCTTGTTATGGGCAGAGTTACTTCAATTGAGGTAGGCACACCTCAAATGGAACCTGACCTAAAATTGCCATCTTCAGATTGTGTACATTTTCAAACACAATTATGTACCTATGTGGAAGAAATTGCCATCTTCATACTGTATACATCTCCAAACACAATTATGTAACTATGTGGAAGAAACGCTTTTAGAAGGGGAATTGCATGAAACACCGTGCGTTTTTGGTAGCGTTTGGCATAGTACTCATGATTTTTTCAGGAGTACTGTAAAATTAGAAAAACAATTTTAAAAAAATGTGAAAAATATATTTAATGTATATACCCATAAGAAGAAGGTACCCTATGAAGGAAAAGTGTAGGAAAATTCTCTAAGGAGGAGAACTAGAAAAGTGCAAAATTTCATGAAAATAGGTGTTTTGATGTTTTAATTTGTAATAAATAGGATAAATAATTTTTGAAGAAACTAAATATTGGAAATTTGGGAGAACTATATGATGAAGAGATTTCAGCAAAAGAATGATCTTAAAACCATCTTGAATGTTCAGAAGTACGCGCGCAAAGGAGCCCTGTTTGCACACATGTAGAGGAAATAAAACAATGTTTTTTTAAATTCCCTCTGGTAGATGCATGCATTCCTAGTGTGGGAATAGATCACAGAAATTTCAGCTCTAGATCATTAATTTTGGGTTCTCCCCAGTACTAAAAACCCCTAAACTGCAAAGTGTGACAAATTAGCTAAATTGAAATTTAAATATAAAATGATTTTTGAAAATTTCTGAAAAATAAGGATTCTAATTGCTATCAAGAAAGACATCTCCAATAAAAATTTCAAGTTAATTGGATTCATACTTCAAAAGTTATAGTAGATAATAACTCCGTCAATCAAATTGTGACGCAAAATAGTACTAGTCTTTCATGCATTCACCCAGAAACAAATTTTGACCCTCCATAACTTTTGGATTGTATCCAAATGGTGTGTTATTTGGTGCATTGGAACCTCCTTTCACTTGCCAATAAGAGAATATGAAATTCTGAACAACAGTAATAATAATAACTAGACACAGTACCAATTTGTGGCACTTTTGGGTGTACCCACCTCAGGGAGAGACTCAAGATTGATTGTCCAAAACTGCCATTGTTGAGGGCAGTAAGAAAAAAATGAGAATAGAAACAAAGACTTTCAATGAAGGAATTCCACAGTAGTGTGTTACCATGGGAACGTGTGAAATAAAATTTTGAAAACTTTGACTGTGGTAATTGAAAGATTATTATTAATAACATTTTTGAGTTTGAAAAATGTCTTACATATATTTTTTGCCAAAAGAAAACATTGTCCAAATTCAGGAACAATCCTACTGAAATATTTGATTGGTTTTGTGTGGCTTAAGGAAGAAGGATTTTATAAACATACATTGAACAGTGACATTAGGTTGACATTAGGTTGTGCCTCACTAATTTCTTCACATTTTACACTATATATAAATATTTATTGTTACTATACTGTAAGGATGTAGTAATTTTCATCAACTAAGGACCATGTGCATTGTAGGGGCACTTGCTTAGGGCCTAGTTTAGAGATTCACATGTAAAGAAGATAACCCATTTATAATCAAATAAGCAATTATGCATATTTGAAGCTCAAGCTTTTTGAATGTGGAATTTTTCCCATGTACAACAATAGAGTTTGGAAGGATTGCAAATTTATCCAAAATCTTATTACATAAAACAAAATCACTATAATTTTTTTAGTCTGTGCAAGATTCTCTTTGACCTACAAGCCTTGTGGGTGATATAAACCATTCTATTTCTAACATAGGCTAATTGCAAAACCAATCAAGGATTGATTGCAATATTGAGAATTGAGAGCTTGGCAACCAATCATAACAAACCACGACTACTATAGGGACTGTGCCATAACTTCATGGAAAGACAACAGTCTATAGATTGGAGATGAGGGGGTGATTAGAAATGGGTTGCCTCCCTTACCTCCACCTGGAGAAGCGGTGAGTAGTGAGATAAGTTTTATGGATAAGGCAACAGTTACCTAATTTCACTATTATTTTGTAAGTATAAATACATTTTTTGTACTTCCAAAAGTTATCAGTAGACAATCTAAAACCAACACAAAATCAAATTTGAGGTGGTATTCAGTATTTTATACAATCATTCAATGAGAATATTGAACGTAATTAAATTTTAAATATATTCATTGCATAACTTGATTTCAAGGTGCAATTGATTTGTTACACTATTGATTTAAATAAATATAATGAAAATGCTTACAGAGACATACTTAAGTCAACAAGTGCCCAAAGTTAGGCCTCTTGCTTAATTTAAGAGATAATCAAATGTTAGAAAACAGTCCAATGATATTACTCCCTCATCCTAGATTCAAATATTTGGAGAGCATCCCCATAGTAAACACTGTAGAGTCACCTCAATTTGGAAAACTCAGTGTGTCTCTACTTGTACCCCTCAGGTCCACAGGTCATTTTTCTGTCAAACAACTCAAAACTGCCATTTTTGGTGTGTTCAACGAAGAAAGAGAAAAAGCATTTTTGTTCAAAATCTAACCGTAAGATCTTAGACTTCACTGTTAAACATCTCATGAAGTTTTGACCGTATGGATTGAAAGATACGAGCATTCACAGTTGAAAAAAATAAGTTTTTTAAACACTAGCTTGCAATTTCAAATAATTTCAATTGTCGTTTGTGGAAAACTTTTGTACTATGGACTTTGAGTATAAAAATTTTAGTGTGGAAGAATTGAGTGAAGGGTCTAGAATTTTTTTTCCAAAAGCACACTTGATTTTCATTCTTTAAAAAATTGTTAAGTAGAAATAGGTTCAAGATTGAACAAAAAACTAAATCATTAATAGCTATAGGATGGGATTGAAACACAATAATCCCAATGGCAAGATTGTTCTAGCAAGCAAACTTAACCCTATCAAAAAATGTCTTTGAAAAATTGTGGAAAATGTATTCAAAAATGAAATCTACAAGTTATTTTTTCAAGAAGATGCTCTAATTGCGTGGAAAATAAGATCGTCCATAACTTTCACATAACAAATCCAAATGGAATGACTCAAAGCTTCCTATGTATACAAAATTACAATCTACAAGAACTTAATTTTTTAAATTTAATTTTTTTTTTGTGAGGTGGTTTCCGCCCGCCTCACCTAAAACAAAACTTTTTGTGCCATAGCTATTGTAAAAAAAATTGATATTCCCACGAACCTGATGTGTTTTCCTATCTTCACAAGAATTTTTTTTAAATCATGATAAATATTGAGACTGTAGGGGCTTGCTTGAAATTCATTTTGTCCCCCAAGGGGACAATAGGGGTTAATCAAGGTTCTACCTCTAAAATTGGCCCCGATTAGAAGAATTTACAATCTCAAATTTCAATGCAAGATGATCTAGGTTGTAGGACGTAGAAAAAAATAAGGCTAGTGGAATAAGTTGGAGAAACAACAACTCCCCCACCAGAGCTTTTTTTTTTGGCTTTTTGGTGCCAGATTGCACCAAAAAAAATAATTTGGCTAAAAAATGCCCAAAAAAATGTCAAAAAACTTGGATGAGATCACCAAACAACTTTGAATTAAAAAAAAAAAAAAGATGAAATCGCTAGATTGTGAATGAAAACCATATTATACATCCAATATATGGATGAATGTTGTAATTTGAAACACTACTATAGCATTTTACATTGCCATTGTGGCACTTAGTAAAAAATGAAAAAAAAACTTGTTCCCACAATTTTGATGATGAAATCGCCGGATTGTGGATGAAAACCACATTATACATCCAATATATGGAAGAATGTTGTAATTTGGAGCACCACCATAATATTTTACATCGCCACTGTGGCACTTAGTAAAAAATGAAAAAAAAGCCTTGCTCCCCACAACTTCAAGTGCATGTGGCAACAAAAATTTGTAGACGCTTTGCACTGAATATCCTAAACAAGATAAGGTGGGTACACCCAAAAGAGTAGCTGACCTTAAAGAGCCATATACAGTCAGTATACATTTCCAAAATCAGTCATGTACACAGTCTGTAGATGGCGCTTTTGTTAAACAAACTTTGACCCTTAATAACTTTTCCACCTTGTATCCAAATGCTCCGTTTTTTGTTGCATTAGACTGTGCTTTCATTTGCCAACAAGACAATATGACATTCAGATCAACCCAATAATAGTAACTAGGCACAATACCAATTTGTGGTGCTTTTCGGTGTACCCACCTTACATAAATCTCTAGCTTGGGGGGAGTGAGAACAAAGCCATGTCATAGGCAAACTTTTTGTTGCGCCTCGTGATGCGCTAGTGTCATGCACCCTAGTGAAGATGCTCTAAGAGCTTCTTTAGTCCAGACCATGTTATTTGGCACTATATCACTACTACAGGTCAATTCAAGAGGCTCCAAAGTTAACTGGAGGAATTGTAATTTGTTGCAGCCCACCTCGCGGACTTCATTGCAAACTCTACTTCAGCCGACAAGGCGAAAACGGCAGCTTTTGCGAGTGCAGAAGTTGAACTACCTGAGCTGCACTCTCGTTGCCTGTTCATGATTTGTTGGTTACTCCTATGGCGAGCTAGTTGGAGCTCAATCGTCGGCATTATTGATTGCAGTGGTTGCTGAAATACAGAAAGAGGGGCCAAGCGGCACGACAAAGAGCATGAATTTGTCATGCAAGGGCTTGGCTTCATTTTGCACAGCCCTCAAAGGTGCCAAGTGCAAGAATCGAACCACCGCATTGGAGTCGCATACGTACGTTACGTTGCTGTTGAACCTCGTATGTTGCCGAGCATCGTATGCTGCCGAGCTAGCATGAGAAAAGGCCAGACGAAGTTCGCTGAGGATGCTAGCTCTGATTGAGGGGTTGTTGTGGAGATGCTCTTGCAGCTGATCGAATTGACTAAAGGTTCTGCAACTGCAACAGCTGCTGCGACGGCAGTGTGTGCAGTGCAGTGCAGCTCAGCTGTCGAATTCAGTGGCACGCAGTTCCAAGCCAGACGGCCAAACTTACGTTAAAACCCATGCATTGATTCCAGTTGGGGACACTCACAGAGACTCCCTCCCCCCCTCCCTCCCTCCTGTTGTCCTGTCTCGATCTGTGGGGCACTGGCATCATGGCGCGCTTTGTCAGCTGATTGAAGGATTAGTTTGCATTGTTGTTGTTAAGTTACTGTTGTTGCAGTGAGAGCTTGCGTCACTCCATCGATCACAGGTTTTGTTATTAATTAAATATTATTAGGTTAATAGCTTGGTCGTAACTCTGAAGTTAACGCTTAAATTTAATTCTGCTGGGACTGCTGGAACTTCGAAAAGGGCGAACTCCAGTAGCTAGCTGCAAGGTCAGCGGACTCCCTTGTTGACAGTTGCAGACCGCGTACCGGCGTCTGGTCCCAAGTCTTGGGTGGATTGCGTCCTCACATGGGAGGATTGGAATTGTAGCTGCCTGGGGAGGTGCCCGTTGGTGTTGGCGATTGGAACGCGCATTTGCGGGATTCTCGAGAACTGAACAGCATCTCCTCCGCAGCTCCTCTGCGACGAGGAATTCGGGCGTGGAGTCCCAAGTCTGCTGCAGCAGCAGAAACTCTGAATGACAACAGGGGAGGACCGCTCCAACTCTGCTCTGCATGGTCCTCTGGGCAGAAAGCAATCTRGGGTTGACCCAGTGAATCAGCCCACTCATCGTCTCTCTCCCAAGGGTTGTCAAAACCTAACGGTCCTGGCTTTCTCTTTCTCTTGCAATGGAATTTCTTTTCATTTGTGTCAAAAAAAAAAGTTGAGGTTATAAGGGAGAGGCACCCAATGGCGTGCCTGTACCCAATGCCGTCAGATTCTACAGAGCATAATCATTTCAGACTATAAATGTAGGTAGGCTAAACATGGCTTATTTCTTTGACCGAAAATAATAAGCAATGTACAGTCCCGCTACATTTACCTTGTAGAATGAATGCGTGACTTAGAAAGGCACGGCATTGGGGACATGGACGCCATTGAGTGCCTCTCCCTTATTGGTCGAATTTGACAAAGCAAAATTGGAAAGGAAAAGGAGTTAGAGCATCTACAATGCAGCCTAYAACAGGGACGGTATCAGCACTGTGCAAAGTGCAGAAAGATTTGCAATTAAATTTTCGCTCCAATGACAGGGGTCTCATATGCAATTCCTGGTGTTAAAATCCCCCGTGAGTCTCACTTTTTCCGGTGTGTATACATTGGGGAAAACTAGGAAAAGTGAGACTGACCGGGAATTTTAACACCAAGAACTGCATAGGAGACCCTTGTGAATGCAACTATTATGGGAGGCTCCACTTCCACAACCTCGGTATGCGAACATCCAGAATCAGCATATTTGCAAAATGTAAAGGGCCCACAAGTTGATGCATTGTAGAAATAGCCAATATTATCATACCATTTACCGTATTGTAATGTGTGCCAATCAATGCAACCTTCCCTTATTTGCATGGAAAGTCTTTTTTTATGTATTATCTTGTCTTTTCTTTCTTTTTAGAATGTCGAAAAGTTCATTTGACATTTAGATTGCTAGCTTTGTAATGGATCAATTTGTAATAAGAGAACCCCAACACTATGTAGGCCTCGAGGAATGCACATAGTAGGTAATATATGTTCTCCACATTTGCAACTGCACTCCCTAAGGACATGGATGGTCAATTTCGTTATATTGGCACTATTTTGCCGCCAAAAATGGCCTGTGCCATTTTAATGGAATGTCATGCAATTTCTAGCGTATTTCACACCATTGTAATGGAATGGACACCATTCTAATGAAATGGCCCGCCATTTTAAATGAATGAGCCATTATAACAAAATTGACCATATGGACATCAATCCACTTAGATCTTAGTTATAATGTTGCTAAAATGTTGCTAAGGCCTTGAAGTATTTGATGAATGATTTTTGAATTCCTATGGAAACAAGTTGAATGCAACTAGTTTTCGTCATTTTCTTAGAGGTTAGTTTTCTAATTCAACTATTAGTCATTTTGTTAGAGTTAATTTTTTGATTCTTACAATCATGGTGAAGGACCCACCATTTAATAGTTAAGCCTATTGAAGATTCTTCATTGTGGTGAATTCAAAATCTTGAAATTATTTTGTATACAATGAAATGTAAACTTCAAACAAAGTCCACAAATTTCAAAGCACTTAGTATCTATATCAAATAATAGATATGGTCTTTATAGTGAGGAGTTATAGAAGTCTTTCAAGAAACAATACATAGGGGCCTTGTAGATGTATTACTTCTTAAAAATAGATACAAGGTCTATGCCAAATAATACTCCATACCTCTCGTCTATTTGTTTAAGTATAAAATTCATATAATCCTATCATATATTTATGCAAATAGGTTTCTACAATTAAGTTGTTGGTGTTTTATGTTGTAGTAATCTCAAGAATGTTTCACCTCAAACACCAAGTTTCCCAATTCAAAAAGCAAACATTCAAAAATAACCAATAAATATGGAATAAAAAAATTCTCAAAATCTCACCGGTTAGAATTTTTCACTTCTTCACGTTTTTTGAACTCACATCTTCACATTTTGGAAGATTTATAGTTGCAAAACATCTCTAGAGATTTAGTAGCTTGGTACCCTAATCTAACATCCAATTACTGAGGGCACAAAATTTACAGTTACTGATTGAAAAATTAGTGTCACTACAAAGGTATAGTTATCATGTGAAAATCAGTACAATATAGTAAATATAGTGTGACTTTGGTAAATCAGTATACTATAGAACAAATCAGAACTTGATCAAACAATCACTCTCGTGAATCTCACCTTGTGCCAATTGGTCCTGTCAACTTCAGATTGAAGTACTCAGTTAGTACGAACTTGCAAGCCTCAAGTGCGTTAGCTTCTATTGAAGTACTAGAGGCAAGTAGGGCACTCAACCCTGGCACATGGCCCAGGAGTAACTTTGTACACAGATGCTAAGGATACCAATTCATGAGAGCAACCTACACTCCATTAGGATGTAGCCAATCGCACTAATCTCTCTCCTAAAGAAACTGAATTCAGGGAAAATTCTAAAAATTACCAATGGTTGAATGGTACTTCTGGAGAGGTATTAAAATTATACCCACCCAGTGGAGCATTCAAAGACAAAAAGAGTCTTTGGATACGTACAGTAAGTCCTACGAATTTGATGCAAGTATTTTATGAGAATGGAGGTGGTAAAGAAGAGCTACTTCGGTACATGATGCCACCATACCAAAATTTGACCTAGGACATCTTGCTCTAAGGTGAGTACAACTAATTATGACCCCTCACTCGAGAAATACCCCCAGATTCTTGCCTAAAATGTACACAATCTGAACAATCAACCTAAAGTTAATATAATTAACACTTGCAATTTCTGAAGATAGAGTATTATTAAACAACACCCCAAAATGCAAGTTAGCGTCCATTGGAATCCTCTTACAATGACCAACAAGACCTGATAAAAATCGAATAAGAAACATGCTCAGATGCCTATTCGGAAGTTTTTAGGAGTACATACCTCATCCAAGTATAAAAAAGAGGTATATGATCTAAATACATGTTGGGAGTTGTTCATACCTCAACTGGTTTGCAAGCCTTCCTGGCGATGCTCATGGCAGGGAGGGAGATGCGGCGCATGTCAAGGCCGCCATCTCCCATGCCGCCAAGTCCACGAGAGAGCTGACCTGACCCTCGAGGGATGCCCAGCTGGCTGTGAGCTACATAAGGACTGACGAGAGTGGTGCTGCTGCCGGTGTCCAGCAAGAAATCGAACGTGCCGTGGCTACCGAAGGTGAGAGGGATGATRATGTACTCTTTGGGCGAGGCTGCTGTGCTCTTGAGCTTCCGCATCGGTAACCTTGTCACGTCCACGGGTGGTACTCGCTTCCGGTTTCTTTCGACTGCTAGTCGGTTCACTAACTCGTCCTTCTCGAAGCAGTCCCTGTATGAAACTCCTGGTAAAGAAGACAAACGAAAATCAGGTCATAGAAATTGAAGGGATACTAATAGTAAGATTATTCATGTTCATCTCATAAAACAGTAGATGGGTACTAAGATACTGTAAAATTAATACCAAAGTGATATTGACTTAGTGTTAACTTCATAGTTACTCATACTCCGTACCAAGATAACAGAGTAATCCTTCATTTGTGTCAAAGTGGGGTGTATCAGTAAAAAATAGGGGTCAATCTGCAAGTGTTGGAAAGTCGTGAGTTAAAGGACATATCCAATGCTAAGGACACTCCATTAAATTAAAATCATTTGCAGCGCACTAAGATGAACTTCACATAAACTCAACATGAGAACTATATGAGTCTAATGCTTACTAATTTAACACTAGCAACTTTGTCAGTCGAATTGGGGGGGCGGGGAGATTCTGTTGTGATGATGATCTGATTCATTGCAAGGGGTTCATTGATTGCCACAAACTCTCTTGTAACTTCAAACAACTACACGGAGAAGAAAATGGCACCACAAAAGGGAGGATCGGATTACAGATCATACCCAGGGCATCCAGCTCCTTTTTAATGGCGCTCACTCGCATCTTTCGCAATGCCTCAATCTCCGTCTACAACAGTCCTGCGTGAATTAATGTTAAACCTTCAATTGCAACCTCAAGTTGTGAAGTGTATCTAAACTCGACACACTTAAATCTTGCACGATGACTACATGTCGGTTTTGAGAATGTATGTCGCCTAAACTCCTGTACTCATTTTGGATCATCTACCAGTAAAACCCTAAACCCAAACAACTTATACGAAGAGTATGCGAATAACAGACACTTCTTGGTGCATAGGAATCCACTTTGATTTGCTACCGAGAATACATCAAAACTTAGTCAATTTAACGATAGTAACAATGCTCAGTCTCACTTGTAGGAGTGTCACCTTAGTTAAGTGCACTATCGTTACAGTATCATAACAAAACGAAGCCAACAAAACCAGAAATCCAGAATTGCGTCCTCGTTCAAGATCAAAACTAGGCACAAGCTTCTTCTATAATCAATTTGGTGAAATTGATGAAAAAACCTTGTTCTACAAAGATATCGGTAAAAATGTGAAATTTTAAAAAAAAAGGAATTATGGCTTATAAAGGTTAACGGATTAAACCCCCACAATGCATTTAAGGTCAGCCTGGAAACCCTAATACAATTCGACAAGTGAAACAATTCGAAGCACTCATTTCGCAGCTGACCTGAAATTCTCCAGAGCCGACACTGGAAGCTTGGATTTTCTTGATGCTGATGTTCCGCTTCGGAAGTTTGAAACCGAGAGGGAGCTGCAGTCGACATAGCTGAAGCTGCTGCTTTGAAACACCAAATCCAGAAGCTCGCAGAACGTCCAAGTGACGACGCGCATCCATGGCGGGCGGCGATGGCCACAAGGCGAAGCCCATGGGGGCAGGACTTTGTAATCTGTCTTCGTCGACAAAGGATTGCAGARGCTCACATCTGCAACCTCGTGACGAAGACAACAACAAGAGAATTCAGTAGAAAACGTGAGCGGTTGCAAGAACCACTGGAACATTCGCTGGAATATAGTATCCTGTTATGTACAGATCTGGTACAGGTTCAAATCTTCATAACTGGCTCAAATTTCATATTCTCATATGTGCAAATTCAGTACAGGTTCAAATCTTCATAGATCGCTGATATACAGTATTCTGGTATGTACCTTTGAGGTACAGGTTCAAGTATTCATCCTAACCGTCCACCCTAATCGCACACTTTGAACATTTACTTTGTACTGAGGACATGGTGGTCAGGGCCGCCATTTCCTGCAGAATAATTCATTATTGATTTGACTGATTCTTAAAATAGAAGGACTCCGTAGGAATTGTTCTTATTTATAATGTTTTTTTGTATAGGGCAATGCCCAAGGAGGAGGGCATTTTGTTATATAAAGGGCCAACAAGGAGGGTGGAGCCCGACGAGGAGGCAATCTTATATCGCAAAATGCTCAACGACGAGGGACATTGCCCGATATAAATCACGAGGAGGAAAATCTAAGTTGGATGAAACACTTGGGATGAAGTAACAAAATTGGATGAAGAATCCGTAATGCTCGATTATGCAAGTTTGCCCATGTAATCGGCCATTACGGTTGATTGCACCGCATAACTCTCCCAAGAAATGAATGGACGATTTCCTGGGAGTGGTTTACAAAATTATGGCATTTATTTTGTAGAACTTTTTTTTTGTCAAGTTTAACCACCAGGTTCAATAGTGTTTATCCTACAATACTTAGCAATGAAAATCATTAGATCACTAAACAAATCTATATAAAGGGTACTAAAATTATAGGTACTGAAATTTTACTATCTTAGCTGTAGGAAGGGTGTAGCAAAAGATATTTCTAAGAATAAATTCTACAATTATCAAGAATTTACTTTTATTTTGAAGAAAGAAAGAACATTGCAAACAGTTTATATTTTTAGCATTTATCAAACTTTAGTTTTAAATAAGAAAATAAAAATTTGGAAGAAGCTTTCTAGTTTAGAAATTCATTTATGGTAACATACTAATTTTCTTGAGGGAAAAAATCAAACTCCCTTGAATGAGTGCTTTTGATCTATTCGGGGGAGCACTCAGTGTAATATTTGGCATACACCTGCGATAATCACCTATTTAACAGGGGGCTATATTTACCTTATAAAATTGATTAAAAGACATGGTATTTTTAAATAAAGGTAAAATTTGAAATATATAGCATGCTACTTTACTTATAACCGTGTTTTACAATTCTTTAGCATTGTATATTACATGTACATTGTTTATAAAATTTATCTACAAGGAATATATTGAACCCTATTTTTTTATCGCACATAGTTTCTATGATTTTTGCTAGTGCCCTCCCCGAGTTGATCTAATTGACCTTGACTCTCTCTTAGGTGGAGAACAAATGATTTGAAAAGTGCACTTTATCTATTTGATATTCATTCAAAAAGCATAAAAAAAAAGCTTATGTGGTATATAAATGGAAAAAACAAAGAATGCTTTATATAATTAAAAAACTAGTGTGTCATGTGTTGATGCCATAGCCAAAATATAAGTAAAAGATGTTTTTTATTTTTTTATTTATAAATACAACCTTTGAAAATCAGTAACACTCTTATCAAAGGTTCATACGCTATGAAACTTGGCAAAGATACAAGCTCTATGCACAAAAGAGAGCAAAGGCTCATGTCCTTTGGACCTCAATGCAAAAGTTGTGAATTTTTCAAAATAACAAGTAATTTCATTTCATTTTTAGATTCATAAAAACCTTTGAAATTCAATAACTTTCACACAAAAGCCCAATTGCCACAAAACAAAGTCCGTGCACCCTTCCTAGCCAAGATCTTTTTAACAGTATCAAATGCGTAGCTAGACGCCTCATAGTTTGTCACATCTTAGCATATTAAACAAAACAAACAAACAAACAAACAATCTTAAAGGTATAGATATTAAGATTTTGGAGGAGTTCTAATTCCTTATTGTGATTTTTTAATATCATCTAATTGACTTTAGTTCCATCATTCAATGGTTAATTACATTCATTTTTCCTATTGGTGAAGGCACAAAATTAGAGTCACCTTTAAATTTAATATTACAACAATATTTATTTATTTACGAATAAGAAGAATGTAGTAATAATCCACCTTGCACTTATTTATCCCTTGAAGGTTTGAAAAGCCTACATTGTTTTTTTTGAGAACTTGAACAAGTTGTTTAGTTTGTAATTTTTAATTTTTACATGAATTTTCTTACAATGGATGCCAATCATCTCAATCTGTAAAGCTCTGTTAAGGTCATTTTGATAAATATTGAAAAAGTCATAAGATTTTTTTTTCCAAAGTCAATATAGGTAGATAAAAATATATTATTAAAAAATAACTTGATTTTATTGGATTATATGTATTGATATCAGCCCAATTCATTTGAACTATGCAATTCCACGTATTGACCCAAAAGCTATGAAGAGTTTTATTTTGTGGGCAATGAAGGTAGAAAGAAAATATAAAATTGTTTCCTAAACTCAATTTGAAAAAAACTCCAATAAAAATTGAAAAAATTACACCAAATGTTTATTCAAACTTTAACACCACTCAAATTAATAATTTTCAATTGCTTATAGAAGTTAGTAGTGGTTTAGTGTTTGTGTTCATTTATTACTACTACTTTCTCAAGTTCTAATTTTCTTTAAAAATAATATGAAAGATTTTTAGATAAATTTTCTTACATACATTTTCAAACTATTTTCCAATAAATTGACTAAAACATACAAGTCGTGTTGGAAACATTTTTTTTTCTAAAAATATTAATGACAAAACTTTACTTTGGGGAATGGCTAGAAAAGTCTATATTATGAAGTTTAGGTACATTGATCTTGCAATGGTGGGTATATTCACTCTCAAATTTGGGTGGAATGTATTTGAACAAATTAACCCCTAAGGTCATGAGGCCATTTTTCTATCAAAAACAATTCAAAACTACTATTTCTGCTATGTTCACCCAAGCAAGAAAAATAAACATTTTTTTTCAAAATCCAATGGTAAGATCTCCGAGAAGATCTCATAACTCACTTGTTGAGATCATGTGGTAAAATATCATGAAGTTTGACCATACGGATTGAAAGATATTAGCATTTAAAGTTGGAAAAAAGAAATTCTTAAAATGTTGTCTTGCAATTTCAGTTGACTTCATTTGTCATTTGTGGAAAAAATTTGCACTACATACTTTGAATTTAACTTTTTTGTATTAGAGAATTGAGTTGAGAGTCTAGAAATTCAAAAAATAAATATACACACTTGATTTTCATTCTTTAAAAAATTATTAAGTAGAAGTAGGCTCAAGATTGAACCCTAAACTAAATCGTTAATAGCTCTAGGATGGGATTGAAATACAATAATCCCAACCATAAGATTGTTCTAGCAAACAAACTTAACCTTGTCAAACAATTCTTTCTGAAAAATGGTAAAAGATGCATTAAAAAATGAAATCCACAAGTTATTTTTTCAAGAAGATGCTCTAATTGCCCCTAAAAATAAGATTGTCTATAACTTTCACAAAACAAATCCAAATGGAATGAATCAAAGCTTCCCATATGTACGAAATTACAATCTGCAAGAAATTAATTTTCTTAAATTTTTTTAGTTTATTTTGTATGAGGTTGTTTCTTCCCGCCGCACCTACAAAAACGACATTGTATACTTGGAGCTTAAACAAAAAGAAATTCAAAAGAAAAAGTTAAAAAGTGTTGTATTTTGAGCTTTCAAGATACTATCTTCAATGTATCACAAAATTTGCAATTTTAAACATTTTGAAAAAAAACAAATTGAAATAAGAAGTAGATTATTGGAGCTGCATTTTCTTAGTTAAGCTTAAAAGCAATTAAAATCAAATTCTATATTTTGAAACTCAAGTTTGACTTTCAAAATGCCCCTCGGGCATGCAATGTCCTTTAAAAAGGTTAAGTTTCACCTACAAATAGAAGTAGCCGCTTTAAGCACTTCTACTTTGGAAAATGGTATTTAATCGAGGTGCAACCAGAAATTTTTGGAAAAATTTGTCACTAAATTGTTCCGCAATTATCTTCCAGCCCAAAACTATCTAATAAATATTTCCTTAAGGTCGGAGGTTCTAAAAGCGAGTAGGCTCTAAAATGGAGCACTTTCTTAAATGTATACAATTTGTACATGTTGATTTTTCATAGCCTTCAGTAATGAACCACCCATGTACATTTTAGGAGGTGCTCCATTTTAGAGCCCTATATTACTTCAACTTCAAAATTTTACAACTAATTCCGCAAAGCTCCAAAAAATATGAAACTATTCTTACCCAATTTCACTTGTCTTTTAAAGAAAATGTATTGAAAAATATATCAAGATGTTTTACCTCTCAAAAATTCAATCCTAGCTTTTAGATGCTCCATTATAAGACCTCCTACCTTACAATGATTTCTCCACACATGGCTCTTTTCACTTACAAAGATGCTTCTTGAGCCTTCTACTTTATTAGAAGCTTGATTAGGTATTCCAAGAAACAATTCAAAACTCTTAGACTCTCATGTTTTGATTGTGTATATTTGGTATTATTAATGTTTAGGTTTCTTTGACACTATTTGGTCCAATTGGAGGTATTGACTACGGTACATATCATATGCTCATAATAAGTGTATTGGATGCACATTGATATAGGAGATACTTTTGCCTAAAATTGTACGCCCAATCCAAAAAGTGCAAAAAGTACAATTATTGAATGGTCCCAATATACCAAACCATGAAGAAAATTTGTGTTGTAAATTTTTATTGTAAACTAGTGTACCTTGTGCCGCTATCACAACCAAAATAAAAGTAAAAGCTATTTTATTTATTTTTTAATTTGTAATAAAATCTTCAAAATTCAAAAAATTTAAAACCAAAGGTTTAAGTGCCACGAAATTAGCCCAAATAGGAAGTTCTATGCACAAAAGAGTGCAAGGGCTTTGCTTCATGGCATTTGGACTCACAAAATAAAAGATAATTTAATTCAAACTTTTTAATTTTTTAAAACCTTTGAAATTGAGTAACTTTCATATTAAAGGTCTAAATGCCAAAAAACAAAGTTCTTGCACCCCTTCTTGCAAAGATCTTCATGCCGCCATATGCCTCAAGGTTTGTTACATCTCAACGTATCAAACAAGGAAAACAAAACAAAACAATAGTATTATGCCTCTCGAGATACCTAGAAGAGACTTTTAATATGATTCAAAGATTGGAATTATGCAATGGCTCTGGCCGTTTGTTCAAAAAAAAAAAAAAGAGATTGAAATTATGGTCCGAAATGACCCTAAACTACCCCGGGTGATGACACAAGTGGTAGGAACCACCAAGTGTATCCACGAGGTTGCCATGGGGTTGTTCATGTTCTTCCTCGCCGTGGATGTGTCGTGTCAATCCTCAAACCGTCGTGTCAACCCTTGAAGGTCATATGTTACCAAGAACAACAAAAAAAAAGAAAAAGAAAAAGAAAATTGGAATTATACGACAATCAAGACAATTTTGTTTTTTGTATGGGCCTCCTTTTCAAAGATGGAAAAGGTCCCTTGCCTCATTATGTTATGAGCATGCTTGCTTGCTTCATATGCTTCCAAATAGACGGATATATCACTAAAAGCAACTACAATTACAGAGACTTGACTTCTGGTTTCCAGCTAAACATAAACGCAGAACAAGCACACACGGATCTGGAGAGGGTATCTTAACATTATGATATCACCAGCGCAAGTTGGTTCACCACGACAGACGAACAGAAGCCAAAATCTCAAGTTCATATATACATGTGGTGATCTCCTAAAGAAAATGGCAGATAAAAAACTGTCATAACTGATGACTCCCGCAAAAATATTTTCATGACTTCGTTTGAAGTCCCATGCACAAAGCAATAGCTCATTCCAAAGATATAGAATGGTTATTGAATTCAACAAGTAGCAAATTAAGTTCACGGCACTACCACAGAATAAAAAAAGGCGGTAATTGTTAAGCTTCTTCAGAAAATCCATAACAAGCAATAATAGACGATGACATATCCAAATGAAATAATGCAGGCCAGAATGTCTCAATTTTATTGTTTTGATTGAGTGGGGAAAATGTATACCATCATTTGGACAATAATGTTTTGGTAGAAAATGTATACAATGATGCGTACTCAATTACCTCTCAAGAACAGAAGCCTACGCAAACATGGCTCTCCACCCAACCATTGAACCATTAGGTGATGCAACAGGCAATCCCTCAAAGTTCACCCCCGAGCCAGTCTAACCTAGAGAAACTCCAGTGAAACTCATTATAATCCATTCCACTTGGACGCAGCATCTGCAAAACAGGAAAAAGATTAGATGGTGCGTACAAGTACAAAATACGATTCATGACATCAAAAAAAAAAGACATATAGAAAGGAGGTTGGAGAACAACTAACCATGCCACAGTTGAGAAGGAGCATCTCCCTTTCGTTCCGCCACGCAACCGCATCACAAGCTCCAGATCAATTGTCGACCTACATCTACCTAAGCAGAAAACAAACATAMCACCTCCATGAAAAGCTAGAGTACCTCCCTATCATCCCTAGTCTCCATGCTCAAGAGAGCAGCCTCGAATTCGATGGCAAAAAACCCACAGATAAGAATTTTATTATTGGGAACAACCCCGTAAGCGCACCCATAAGGGCATATTCCCGTAAATAAGACAGCTTATACTGCCAAGCCGCTGAAAGCGTAAACTCCAACTAGAACGGCACATATATACACAAGACACTACACAAGCTTTCCAAGTGAAACACAATTAACTGAAAAGGAAATCAAATCAAAGTAATTCAACAACTGAAAATCTATGAGAAAATCAAGAAAATTTGGCAGCAACAGCTTCTCAATCTATTTGGCAGGTAGCAAGATGGGGATGGAAGGTCAAATGAATTGAGATGCAACTGCTAGAACAAGGATCGAACATGTGCATGAGAACAGTTGTGGAAACTACAGATGAGAGCATCTCTATGTCACCGTGTGGATAGAGTGTAAACGACACATAAATCGAAAGAGATCTACGAGGAAAAGCGAAGAAATGGTGATAAAGAGTAGGTGCAGATAAAAAGTTACCCAAAACTAAGTGTGGTGCATCGAGCTTCCTACGAAGCATGTGAAAGAGTGCAAAAAAAAAAACAGATGTAAGAGAGGCAAGCTACCTCCAAGATTGTTGGAGATGACCCACGTTTTCGCATGCACACAAAGCTGATTAGAAAAGAGTACCTCTAAWTTTCTCAAAGGTCAAGTGGCAATTTAGTCAAAAGACGTGCTTCTTGGCCCTTTCAACGTGTGTGATCAGTTAATACGGCTTTTCTCAGTATCCGTCCAGGGACTTGTGCAGAGATATGGAAGTTTTCATGTCAAGAGCCTGTCTCCAGTATCCCGGTGAGTCGCAGTGAGTTATTTCACTGGTCACGCATAGTCCCCACGTAAGAAAGGCAAGTTTGTAACTACCACCAGTCGGTAGTTTGCAATGTGTAAGTGCATGGTGACACAAGTAGACGCCCACTTGATGCTCAGAGACAACCACACGCCAGAGACACACGACCACAAGGACACGCCACACGCGCGGAGGATCAACCGCTCCTCCGCCACAACAAAATTAATTTTCTATTCAGATTTGGACCCGCTCCGTAAGCGCACCCATAAGAGCAGGGTCCATGAACCATGTAATCTGCCTGGTGAATTGTCATTTCAACCGTGGCTAGACTGTGGTTCAAAACCTTAGAAAAATCTCTCTCAAATCCTCGAAACCTCCGTCCGCTCGTCCATAAACACACCAGAGTCTCGTAATACCATCTTTACCGCACCAGAAGTCCACCTGATCAAGAGCATAGTTTCAATTAAGCATCGACACAGCCACAACACAACATATCTCTTCCGAAATGAAGAACCATACCCTCACCAGGCATAACGCAGTCAACAAACAGCCATAAAAATAAGAGTCAGACCAAACCCTAGCTCCAACATACAAACCGCAAAAGTACCACCAATACAGAACTACAAGAACACATATACATACCTTACAAAACCCGTACCCCCGCCACGGAGGGCGTTGTCTACACCCATTAGAGCAGAGGGAGCCTTCACAACAAAAATCAAACCCTAGCGCTAACAAAAACACTTACAAAAAACATTAAAAAAAGAGCAAAAAACTCACCGACTCACTAGTCTAACTTTCACACGAAGAAATTATACCTTTGATGAACAATAGTCTATTTCATTCTAACTTGCCCATTAGGAACTCTAACTCTTCTACAAATCTCCATCATCCTTTGTTCCTACAATCAAAATTGCACATTTGAAAATTGACTAACTAAGGCTAATATGCTAGATTGAGGGTTTAACCCCTAAAGGACCATTGTGCCCTTGGGGGACAAAATGGATTTTGGCTAGGTTTCTATGGCCTCAATTTTTGGTGAATTTTAAACAAAAGTTATACCACAAAAAGCCCAAACTATTGAATTTGGTAGGCAACAACTTTTTTTCCTCAAAAGTCAAAATTTAATTTTTTAATTTTTTAAATTCAAAATGATATATTTTTTTCTTCATGTGAAGATTTCATTCATTTTATTTGGACTAAAAATGAGAAAGTTATGGACAATCTTATTTTTTGTGCAATCTAAACATCTTTTTGAAAAAATGACTTATAGGATTCAATTTTGAGTGCAATTTTCACAATTCTTTAAAACAATTGCTGGACAAGGTTACGTGTACTTGCTTAAACAATCTCACTATTGGCATCATTTGTTTCTATCCCATTTTTAATCTTTTAACCATCTAGTTTTACTTTCAATCTTGGACCTACTTCTACTTAATAATTTTGTAAAGAATAGAAACCAAGTATTTTTTTGTAAACTATTTGCTAGACTTTTAACCCCTAAAGTTCCTTGACTACATTCTCACCAAAAATGCTTCAGAACTGCCACTTCTAGTACAAGTACCAAATTTTTGAAAAATATTATTTTTTGACACACAAAACCGTACAATCTTGTAGTACTCTAGTTTGAGAATATGTGGAAAAATTTCAGAAATTCTCACCATGTAGATTGCAAGATATTAGCATTTGAAGTGGCAAAAATCCTTTTTTTGGCCCTCCGAAAAATCGGGCAGCTGCACTTTACAAAGTCAGATCATTATGAAAAAATGTCCAAAATGGTTGTGCTTCTTTGGATTCATTCTTCAAGGCAAGTTGGATACATACATGAAAATTTTAGATCATTTGGAGTTGTACAACATATAGGAAAAAAATAGTAAGTAGAAAGAAGTAGAGAATGATTCAAAATACTAAATTGTTAATAAATTATTCATAAAATTAAAAAACTCCAATCTAAATGGTTGAATTGTTGTAATAACAAAT
This sequence comes from Pleurozium schreberi, assembly GCA_006891605.1. Lineage (NCBI taxonomy): Eukaryota > Viridiplantae > Streptophyta > Bryopsida > Hypnales > Hylocomiaceae > Pleurozium > Pleurozium schreberi. The sequence goes on along the minus strand of VACF01002510.1, from coordinate 2,235 downwards.
CTGCATCCTATAGCATTATTTGTTTTCAAAAATATTGAAATTTCAGTAAAATAATAAAATAAAGGATTTCAAAGTTCTTTTTTGGTGTAGGGATTCCATAACTGCCCGCAAACTAAAAAGCCTCATAACTTTCATCTCAACTATTGGAATGCAATGATTCAAAGCTTTTTGAGTACATATAAATCTAAAGAACAAATTTCAAATTTCTATTTCTTCAAAAAGTGATTTGTTCAGATTTGTCCAGACCACCGAGTTGAGAAACAAACAACATATTATACAATAACTTTTGACTCATATTTCTGAATATCATGAAGTTTGTGCATATGAAAGATGTTCCTCGTTCCCACATTCTGTTCAAATTTCAGCCAAAAATATGCAAATCTCCAGTCACACGTACCTGCCCAAAACTTCTATGTTGCCAAAAAACGCATGTTGGTCCTTTAGGGGTTAACTCAATTCTTCAACACAAGAAATCTTAAATTCAAATTATATAGTGTAAATTTTTTCCACAAATGGCAGTCCAAGTCATTTTAAATTGCAAATTGTTGTTCCAAAATGTTCATTTTTTCCAACTTTGAATGTTCATATCTTCCGATCTATGCAGTCAAACTTCATGAAATTTTTACCACATGATCTCTCACATGTTAAGTACAAGATCCTACTTTTAAATTTGATTTTTTAATTTTTTCATTGGATGAATAGAATATAAATGACAATTTTGAGTGATTTTTGACAGAATAATGGCCTCAATCCTTTAGCCAGGGGTTAAAAGCCATATAAGCAGTGCACTTCTTTTGCTTAGCCCCTAAGCGCTCAAACGACCATTTTTTGGTCGCTGCCCGACTTCGGGCAGAATTTTCGAGCAAAAAAAAACATTTTTTTTGAATTTTTTTTTTTTTTTCCCTGAAAACATTGGGTTGTCTTTCAGTATTTATATTCAAAACTAAGATCACTACGGTCAAAAAAAATTACAAGAGAAATAGCACAATGTGTTTAGAATTTTCTAGTGTTGAAAAACTTACTATTTGAGGAACAAATTGAAATTTTTATGACTAGATCGTATGCATTTTTTTCAATTCAATAGAAACCACTATTTTGACCAATCAAAAAAAAATTCAAGTGTTAARGATAGAAATTGTRTTTTTRGTGAATTTTTGAAGTTACATCTTCAAAATTCATTTGAAGAGAATCTGAAAATAATTTTATAATTTTGACCGTACGGATATCTTATACTTTTTGTGCTTCACATAAACTTCTTTGATGCAAACTTCAAAAAAGTTATAGAATGTATATTTTATAACACATTTGTGTTTTGTCCAAACCCCTTGGGCTTTTAGGGGTTAGTTTCACGAAGACGGTAATATCATCATATAAAAGCTAATTTTAAAAAGTCTATAAAAATGTTTCCTACTTGCCACCCTTTTCGAATACCCAATAATCTACAATCCTGAATCACATATACTTAAATTCAGAAATAACGGGGCTTGATTTTATGGTTGTGATTCCAAAGAGAGACAAAACCAATTATCCCAATGGAAAAAAAACCCTCCAGAAATGAGACTTTGTGACCATACCGATTGGAATAGAARAATAAGGAATTTGGGATACTTTGAGAACGAGAATGAAACGAGACCAATTAATTAGGGGTACTAGTCACATCTTCTGAAAAGCATCAAAAATTCCTCAAGAATAGCCTCAAAAGTGCCGTTTCTTCATCTCCATCAGAGAAGAAAAGGGCACTCCACATTCTCAAAGAATTACAGCTCCACCTTTCACACATAGCCAACGACTATATGCCACATGTACATTCTTGGTGAATTTGAACGGACATGAAGAAGTTGTGACTACTCCTAATGGTGAAACGTAGGATTGAATAGTGAATTATACACAATGATTCAACAAAGAACATTAACTACAATGTTGGTATTGGTGATTGTGATCTTTTTAATTGCAAATTTTTCTTAAGTACACATTCATACACAAGCCTTGATGCAATACGGACACTTCATGGCCAAACTAACGTACAAATTCCTCCTCAAATGCAAATCAGAGGTTAATCCACATTTGAAGTACACGCAAACATGTTCCTCATTCATTTTGCAAAACTGAATATCATGATTGAACATTTTTTTGCTACAAACATGTCACCTAAACGGCCTCTTTCATGCCAAAGCGTGCACCCGAAGCTTGTTTGCAATCAGTGTGACGAGGCCATTTTGTTTGCTTAGACAACCC